>PVIA01002176.1:0-82120 GCA_004024845.1 Tonatia bakeri
TTTTGAATTCTTGTTTCTTCATTCTTTTCTGTTTGGTTGTTCCTTTCTTCCTTCTGGTCCACTCCATTGATTTGAGTCCCAGTTTTCTTCCCCTCACTATTGTTTCCCTGTGCGTTTTCCTTCATTTCTTTTATCGTAGCCTGCATTTGTTCATCTAATTTATGTCCAAAGTCAACCAATTCTGTGAGCTTCCTGATCAACAGTGCTTTCAACTGTGCATCTGGTAATTCGGCAATTTCTTGGTCACTTAAAAAAATTGGTTCTGGGGCTTTCAAATATGTTTGAGCCATCTTTTTAATTTTCCTTGGGTTGGTTGCGGCTGTTTCGTAAGGGCGGCGGAGCCTTAAGTGTTCATGGGGCGGGGCACCCCAGTCGCTGGGTTGTGACCTTGTATGTGGGGGCGGGGTCTGAGAGGGAACAGTGGCGCCTGCTCCGCTCTCTCTAGGACTTCCGTTCCCTCCACTGCCTCCCACAAGCAAACTGGGCCCTTGCTGTGCTGGCTCCCGGGCGGTGGGCTTGTGCACTTTCTCAGACTCTGTGTGCTTCCCCGAGAAGTCTCCAGTGAGGCTGGGAGAGTCTCCCGGCCTCAGTTCCCAGACGGGGCTCTTAAGCTTTGAAACGCGGTGGCGCTGCCCGTTTTCGCTTAGTTTGTACGCAAACGTGTGGCTGCAGACAGTCAGCTGCCTTGCGACCCTCACTGGGTCTGCTAGTCGCTTCCGCGCTTCTGCGCCCTGCGTCCACCACCGGTCCGTCCGCTGCGGTCTGCGCCCTGTGCACCCGCGCCTGCCAGCCAGCGACTCTTCCCACCGGGACCCCTCGACCCCACTCCGCAGGCCTCCCGACTCCGCCGCTCCTTACCGGTCTGGATGTACTGGAGCCCGACTTCTGTTCAATTAATTTCTCTCTGTTCTGGTTGTTAATTGTTTCTCAATCTTTGTTGTCTTCAGTCTTGGTTGCGTGAGGAAGCACAGTGCGACTGCCTATGCCTCCATCTTGGCCGGAACTCGGTAGTTATATATTTTTTAAAGACTTCATTTATTTATTTTTAGAGATGGGGAGGGGAGGGAGAAAGGGAGAGAAGTATTGATGTGTTAGAAAAACAGTGGTCAGTTGCTTTGTGCATGTCCCCAACCAGGGACATGGTCCACAACCCAGGCATGTGCCCTGACTGGGAATTGAACCAGTGACCTTTTAGTTTGTGGGATGATGCTCAACCCACCCAGCTACATCAGTCGGGGCAAATAGTGATATTTTTTAGAGGATATTGGGTTATGGGTTGTAACTATAGAACCCTGGGAGGGTGAGAGAGAGAGAATATGTGTGTGTGTTTCCTGAATTTAACAAAGAACAATAAACAAGGTGATGTCAGGGTTTATGCTCCTGGAATTCTTGCACTCAAGAAGTAGGTTACACATCCCAGCAGTCTTTGTAGAAGTTAATAAGCAGCTACTAACATTTACTTGGAAATGCAAGGGACTTAGAGTAGCCAAAGCTACCTTGAAAAGTATCCAAGTTAGCACGGGCTGTGAACCAAAGCATTGCAGGTTTGATTCCCAGTTAGGGCACATGCCTGGGTTGCGGGCCAGGTCCCCAGTGGGGGCCACATGAGAGGCAACCACACATTGATATTTCTCTCTCTCTCTCTTTCTCCCTCCCTTCCCTGCTCTATAAATAAATAAGTAAATAAGTAAGTAAGTAAGTAAGTATCCAAGTTGAAGGACATACATCAGCAGATTTCAAATCTTACAAAGCTTTTGTAATCAAGAAAGTGTGGTAACAGTGTAAGATACATTAATGACACACATTCGGGGGTGGGAAGAAGAAGGTTTACAAGTGTTCATATGGAAAATAATTCGATAATTAATAAATACTACAAGAATAAACTTTCACATACCCACAACTGTAAACCTACTTTTGCCAACCCCTGTGTATCTGGCCAGTTGATTTTCAGCCAGAGTGCTAAGACAATTCAATCAGGAAAGGATGATTTATTTATTTTTTTTTTAAAGATTTTATTTATTTATTTTTAGAGAGGGAAGGGAGGGCTGGAGAGAGAGAGAGAAACATCAGTGTGCGGTTGCTGGGGGCCACGGCCTGCAACCTAGGCATGCGCCCTGACTGGGAATCGAACCTTCGATGCCTGGTTCGCAGCCTGCGCTCAATCCACTGAGCTACACCAGCCAGGGCTAGGATGATTTATTTTTAAAAAATGCTTGAATGGTGGCTGGGTGAAATAGGTGAAAGGATTAAGCAAAAAGAAAACCCCACAAGACAAAAAATTAATAGACACAGATAACAGTATAGTGATTACCAGAGGGAAAGGGGGCAGTCAAGGTAGAAGAGGGTAAAGGGGGGATAAATGTGATGAAAGGAGACTTGACTTATGGTGGTGAACACACAACACAATGTATAGATGATGGGTTATAGAATTGTACACTTGAAATGTTTATAATTTTATTAAACAATGTCACCCCAGTAAATTCAATAAAAATTTTAAAAATGCTTGCAGAAGTGGATAGCATATGCAAAAAAATGAAATCTTGACCCTTATCATATACACCATGTACAAACATTAACAGAAAATAAACCATAGACTGAAATGTATGGGCTAATACTGTAAAACTTATAAAAGGAAAATGAAAATCTTAGTGACCTTGAGCTTGACAAAGATTTCTTAAATAGGACATTAAAAGGTTTTACTGTAAAGAACCAAAAGTCAATGAATTGTACTTCAGTGCAATTAAACTTTTGCTCTTCAAAATACATTGTTTAGAAAAGAAAAAGGCATACCATATAGATCTCTTAGACTTTTTTTTTTGTTGTATGAAAATACTTTAATTTGGCTTTCATTTCGATGAGTGTTTTTGGTGCCAAAGGACTCTTGGGTTATCATTTTCCAGAACATTAGAGATACTCCATTGTCACCTGGTATGCATAGACCCTGCAGAGAGGTTTGCTTAATTCCCATCTCAGTTCCGTTGTATATAACTTAGTGTTCTTATCATCTGGCTTTTTAAAGATTTTATCTTTGTTATTTTAGCAATTTGAGTGATATGCTTTGCTGTGTGGGGTGTGTATGTGTGCATATGCGTATGTGGACATCTGTCCCTGCTCAGGATTGTTTCATTTTCTTTATCTGAGGGCTTTTGTCAAATTTGTCAAATGTGGAAACTTTTCAACTATTGTACAAGGATTTTCCACTATTGTACAAGGATTTTCCACTCTGGCTTTTTGGAATGCAAGTATCTGGTCAACTTGTGTGCTCTCTCGGAATTGTTCAGCTTACACTTTTTCACTTGTACTCTGCTCAACCCTATACATGAGTGGTCTGTTACTCAGTAGATACTTATGGTGACACTTTGCAGATTTCTGGAGGTCTTTGTTGCTGGACTCCCTCACCCTAAACTTAGTCTTCACATACTCCATTTGCCTTAGTCTCTTCAAACACAGATCTCCATTTCCTCAACTCATATTGTTGAATATTGTGTTCCTTCTTTTTAAGACATTAGCCAGAAAATTGTGCCTGGACCTAAGGAGATTACCATGTTTGTTTTCGTTTTCCAGAGAATCACAGTCCTATGTTATTCAGTGTTTGAAACACTTTCATATATAGCTTTTATTGTTTACAATGGGTGGGCAAGTTTTGGTCCTTGTTAATACTGCATGGCCTGGGGCATACGTATTTACATTTAGAGAGATTATCCATATTTTATCATCTTATTTTAGTGTTATAAGCTACTTCAGGGGGGAAAATCACATAAAATATTTATTTTTTAAAAGTTTAAATCCTCGTAAAGTATAAAAGTACTTTACCCATGTATGCATGCATGCACACCTGTAAAATTTATATATGTTTATGATGAATATTCTCAGTATTTAAATGTTGTCAGCAAAGTAAAAATGTTTTAGGGTACCATGTTAGAAAACAGTATTTACAGTTTTTTTTACAATGCTCTAATTAAAAGATTTTTATGATCATAGGAATAACCCAACATATTTGATTCACTTGACTAAGGGTGGGGCCCTACAGTTTATTCTTAGGAACTTCTCTGGTGATTCTGCTCAGTTTAGATACCATTTACCTAGTCTAAACATCTATTTTTTATAAATAATCAGTTGGGCCCAGAGAGGTGAGGTAGACCTAATCCATTGGTCTTTTATCACTATACTGGGAAATATTATAATGTAAGTCATTACTTATATCAATTTCTTAACATTTTTAGTACTTATTTTTAAGATTTAGTAATAAGTAATTAGTTGAATCAGAATATATATTAAACTATGGGCAGCTGAATATTATTTTCAGGTTGTTTTTAATTCTAAATTTGATTCATGTTTATGTTTTAAAAATACTTATGAATATTTGGAATATAAATTATTTTTCACATTTCATTGAAAATTTTACACATTTAGGAAGATGAACCCCAGGAAGATGCTAAAGAATTGCAGCAAGGTAAACCATATCATTGGAGAGACTGGTCAATCATCAGGGGAAGGGATTGCTTGTATATATGGAGTGATGCAGCAGCCTTGGAATTATCTAATGGCAGTAATGGATGGTTCAGATTTATCTTGGATGGAAAACTTGCCACCATGTATTCAAGTGGTAGTCCTGAAGGTGGATCAGATAGTTCAGGTAATATTTTGTTTCTATTAAAGTGTTTTACTAGCTTCTGTAATTTGGATAATTTGTTTTTCAGCTTATATTTTGCTATCATTGTCATAGAAGTAGCATATCCTTGTGATAATAGAGCTAGCTTCTTTAATATCAGCAGAAATAAGTTGTGTCATGAAAGCATTTCATAAATGCCTTTCAATTGTATAAGAAGTAGTACTGTATCTACTTTTATCTCTACAGTCTTTTAGTTAAAGCTGCCTTTGTCTTATGGTGATAAACTATACTTATGTGATGCTGTCTCAAGGTATAACTCTTCCCAAAAGCCTTATACCTTAAAAAATTGTGGCTGTAGGATTGCTTTTATGCCTGAACTTAAATTTATCAAACCAGTTAGGATATAACAAAGAAACAGACTCTGCTAATTAAGTTTTTAAAAATAAAATTGACATTCCAGTGGGTAGTTTTTGTTGAAAAAAAAAAAGAGGAATATTTGAAAAGAGTGAGGTTTTAAAGCAGTCATTTTTGTCGTTATAGAAAGCAGAAGTGAGTTCTTAGAGAAGTTACAAAGGGCTAGAGGCCAAGTAAAGCCATCTACTTCAAGTCAGCCTATACTCTCAGCACCAGGACCCACTAAACTCACTGTTGGAAATTGGTCACTAACATGTTTGAAAGAAGGAGAAATTGCAATTCACAACTCTGATGGTCAGCAAGCGACAATATTGAAAGAAGATTTACCTGGCTTTGTATTTGAATCTAATAGAGGAACCAAACATTCATTTACTGCAGAAACGTCTCTGGGTAAGTACGTAGGTATGTAAGTTTAACAGATAATAATAAATGAATATGCTAAATTGAAATAAATATCTTCTGAAATGTCCTTTTTTTAAATAAGGTTCAGAATTTGTGACTGGCTGGACTGGCAAAAGAGGCAGAAAACTAAAATCTAAGTTAGAAAAAACAAAGCAAAAGGTAAAGTTTGGGGTTTTGCTGTTTTTTTTTTTTTTTAACTCTTATACTGAGGTGTCGATGATAGATTCTGAACATTTAAAAAACTGAGCCATGTGACAAAGCTGCTCTAATTTAATAGCTTTAGTTTTCTTTTTTTCTGTGCTCATTGTTTTATTTTCCACAATGTATATACATTTACCACAGTGTATATACATTTACCGTACTTACAATTTTTCTACAGTAGACTGTTAAACAACGGGGGATTGGATGCTGGCCCCTTGTGCAGTGAAAAATTTGTATGCAACTTTTTAAAAAAATTGTATTTATTTTTATAGGGGAAGGGGGGGAGAAAGAGAGGGAGAGAAACATTGATTTGTGACCGGTTACCAACTGGGGTAACCCAGACATGTGTCCTGACTGGAAATTGAAACAGCGACCTTTTGGTTTACAGGATGATGGCCAGCCCACTGAGCCACATCAGTCAGGGCAGTCTGCATGTAACTTCTGACTCCCTCAAAACTCAGTTGTCCCTTTGTATCTGTGGTGGATTGATTTTAGGACCCAGGATGCTCAAGTCACTTCCATGGTATGGAGTAGAGCAATGCACATTTAGGTGTTGGCATCAGCGCATTCCCAACTGTGCATTGAAAAGACTGTCTTCCATCTGCACATGGTTGGATCTATAGGTAAAAAACCTGAGGTGCCCTGGCTGGTGTGGCTCAGTGGATTGAGCGCTAGCCTGTGAACCAAAAGGTCACCTGTTCAATTCCCAGTCAGGGCACATGCCTGGGTTGCGGGCCAGGTCCCCAGTAGGGAGCATGCATAAGGCAACCACACATTGATGTTTCTCTTCCTCTCTTTCTCCCTTTCTTCCCCTCCCTCTAAAAATAAATAAATAGGATCTAAAAACAAAACAAATTTTTTTTACAGGTTATTGAATTTGGTTTAAATGAAGTAAGTTCTGTTTTGGTACATGAATACAAAGTTTGAGTAATCAAATTAAAATGATGAGTTCTTTTTGGGGGGGCACGGCTAAAATCTAGAGTAGTTTTTCAACCTTTTAGAACCTGTTGACATATATGAATAGAAGTTATACCATTTTTTTTTGGAAGTTGCTAATGGCACAAACATCTTAATTATAAAAGTTGCAAGTGTGTGTGTGTGGGGGGGAAGATTTGGTAAAATTATTAATTGTGAAAATTTACGTTTGTTACTTTAATTTTGATAGGTACGAACTATGGCTCGTGATTTATATGATGATCACTTTAAAGCTGTTGAAAGCATGCCTCGTGGAGTGGTGGTGACACTGAGAAACATAGCAACTCAGTTAGAATCATCTTGGGAACTTCATACAAATAGACAAGTATGTTAGCCTCTGGATTTTGTGACATGCAGTGATCTTTGTTTAGTTTTTCCCCTTTAGTCTTTGTATTATGGATATGGATTAAGGGTAAGCAGACTATACACATGCGCTAAATTTGTCCTGTCACCTATTTTTTTATGACTTTGTGAGGTTAGGATGATTTTTGTATTTTTAAATGGTTGAAAACAAAAGAATAATGATCATGATACATGAAAATTACGTAAGAATGTGATGGCAGTATCCATAAGTAGTTTCTGTCACACTATGCTTATTCATTTATTTACAGGGTGGGTAGAGGGAGGTTTACAACTGTAATATAAATATATACAATAATTAATAGTCAATAATATAAGAATAAATTGTGTTTCATGTACTCAACAACTGGAAACCAGGTTTTGCCCACCCCCTGTGTTGTCTGACTGCGTTGGTGGCTGCAACAGCTGAGTTGATGGAGAGCATGTGGCCTGTAAAGGCTGAAGTATTTGCTGTCAGCCCTTTACAAAAAAGTGTGCTGACTCTGGCGAGGAAAAATTCGCATTAATAATCTGAACTTCCAAATTTTATTTAATATCTAGTTTATTTTCATGGTAATTGATGTTCTGATAAGTATAAAGCCCTTTTATTTTTATATTGTCTATTAAAATTGTTTTTTCTTTTAGTGTATTGAGAGTGAAAACACTTGGAGAGATTTAATGAAGACAGCTTTAGAAAATCTAATTGTACTTTTGAAGGACGAAAACACAATTTCACCATATGAAATGTGCAGTAGTGGCTTGGTGCAAGCACTTCTTACTGTTTTAAACAATGTAAGTTTATGAAATAGTACCGAATGAAGTATATAGTTTTAAAAATCATTTGTAGCTACCCTTTTGGCAGAGTGATAATTTACTTCGTTTTGACAAAAAATATTAAAAGCTGAGTAATAAATACTAATATTTATAATTTTTCCAGCCTCTACTTTACGTTGCATTATTAATTTGAGTCAATTGAACTAAATAGTTGGGTTTATTTAAATGTTTGTGTTATCCCATTATTGGTTCAAAATTTTGTTGAATAAAGTTCTTGACTTTAGCCTCAGATTTAACACTCTGCTCTAATTTCCTTATAAAAAATAGAGTTAGTCATAAGACCTTCTTAAATACCTAAAGTTATTGTGATAAAAATTTTCCATTATTTTAATGGAACATCATGTATATTTAGTGTAACAATTATAACAATTGTGGAAAGTGAAAGTTTTGTCTTTATTTTAGTTCTCTTGGCCATTTAAATTACTTGATCTTAATCATTAGTATGTGGTGGTACACTAAAGATTTACTTTAACTTCAGTCAGTCTCATATCTATTAACTTTATCATTTGCATTCATTTCCAGTTATTAAAGGTATATTGATATATCACATGTCACTTAGTAATGTCTATGAAGTCATTGTTTTTATACAAGCAGTTTTTTTCTAATAGTAATTAAAATAAATAGTACTATTAAAATATAAAATATCCATTGTAAATAATCTGAAATCACCTTGCATACTACACTTTGAGACAAACTGATTTAACAGTGTAATTGCTTCTCCATTATAACATTGAAGAATGAAGAAAAAAATCCATGAATTTGTTATCTATGGTCTACTAGTCGTATGGTAAAAAGAATTTTATTTTATTTACTTGTTTTTTAAAAGATTATATTCAGCCCTGGCTGGTGTAGCTCAGTGGATTGATCACGGGCTGTAAACCAAAGTATTGCAGGTTCGATTCCCAGTCAGGGCACATGCCTGGGTTGCAGGCCATGGCCCCCAGCAACCGCACATTGATGTTTCTCTCTCTTTCTCCCTCCCTTCCCTCTCTAAAAATAAATAAATAACATCTTAAAAAAAAAAAAGATTGTATTCATTTATTTTTAGAGAGGAGGGAAGGGAGGGAAAATGAGAGGGAGAGAACCATCCATGTTATGAGAGGTACTTCGATAAGTTGTCTCTTGCACACTCTGAACTAGGGACCTGGCCTGCAACCTAGGCATGCGCCCTGACTGAGAATTGAACCAGTGACCTTTCAGTTTTCAGGCCGGCACTCAATCCACTGAGCCACATCACCCAGGGCTACAAAGAATTTTAATGGAAAGAAAATAATGATTTCAGTTAGATTTTAATGATTATTTTATAAATATTAATATTCATCTTTGTTGCATATGTTTTTGATAATTTTAGTTAACAGCCTTAAAACTTATTTTGTACCTTCTCCTTTTTGTTTTCTTCAGAGCATGGATTTAGATGTGAAACAAGATTGTAGTCAACTGGTAGAAAGAATAAATGTTTTTAAAACAGCCTTTAGTGAAAATGAAGATGATGAAAGGTAAATGTTCACACTTCTTTTTAATTTGGTATTTGGAGTGTTTGAGACATATTTACTTTAAAATAGAATCCAATAGTGTTTATACACAAAATAGGAAATTTATTAAATAAAGATGGTTTTTAAAGCAAATTTAAGTTACAACTGGAACTCTGAACACTCATTAAATACTTGATGATATTAAGTATTGTTCATTACTTTTTAGGTGTGATAACAATATGATTTGTATTTTAAGAATTCTTTTGTAGAAATACATATCAAAATATTTCTAAACAAAATGATATGTTCTCTGGCATTTTCTTCAGAATATATGGGAAGGAGAGAAATGGGTGGGGATGTGGATAGAAATTTATTGGTTAGTAGGTAATAGTTGAAGTTGGGTGATGGGTTGCTGAAGTTTCATTTTACTATTTTATTTACTATTGAATGTGAATTTTAAAAACAATTGAAATTCAAACTTACTAATTTTAAATACCATTTTAAATGAGTGCATATTTCTCTTAATGGATGTATAATAATTTAAACATTATTAAAATGTTTAGCTCTTTGCAAATTATTTTAATATTAAATATTTCTCAGTGAATACATCTTATTACATAAATTCCTTTAAGTGATGTTAGTAACTTAAAGGTGATAGATGATTTTTAAAGTTTCTTGATACAAATTGACAGATTATTTTCCAGAATCATTTTATCAATGTTGCCTTGCCAACAAATACATCATCTCCAAAACTTTTCTGTTTTATATATTCTTCTATATATGTCAAATACAATAAAATTTTTAAACTTTAGAAAACTAATACACTTCTACTTTGAATGCAGTAGATAAAAGTTTTCCAAGAAAAATACAATATTCCTTTTTTTTTTTTTAAGATTTTATTTTATTTTTAGACAGAGGGGAAGGGAGCAAGAAGGGGAGGGAAATATCAATGTATGGTTGCCTCTCGCACACCACCTACTGGGGACCTGGCCCACAACCCAGGCATGTGCCCTGAGTGGGAATGGAACCAGTGACCCTTTAGTTCGCAGGCCGGTGCTCAATCCACTGAGTCATACCAACCAGGGTGAAAAGTGCAGTATTTTTAAGGACACCGAGTTACAAGAGTATCTTAGCTTACTTAGATGTAGTGTAATTCAAAATTAAACTTCTTTTTGCACTCATAAGAAAGTAGAGATCTATATGAGGTTGGTCATTGCCATTTCTGTGTGAAGTTTTGCATGAAATTACCTAGAAATGTCTTTTTTTCACAGTCGACCAGCAGTTGCATTAATTCGAAAATTAATAGCTGTACTAGAATCTATTGAACGTCTACCTCTCCATTTGTATGATACACCAGGATCTACATACAACCTCCAGGTAACTGAAAAATGCAGTCATTAATATTGCTGAATGCTGTGAGGAGCAGTCTTCCACTTTTCTAAAAAACATAAACAAAAACTTTCATGTTGTGTTAAATAACAATTCTGCTTAATCATTAAAGACTTTAACCCTAATGCCACTGGATTGTTCTTTTTAATGACTCTCAAATATATTGGCATTTCAATTTTATTTTGCTTAATAATCTAATTGCTATAGATTTTCAATAAAATATTTATCATAAGTAATATATCATATTAAGTAAGTCATAAGTGGAAAAAGATCTGTGGAAAAGTAGAAAAAAAGGTCCTTTTGTTCTAGAATTATGAGTTATATCTTTTTGTCTCTGCGTGTCAAATACATAAGCGTAATTGTTTTTCTTGCGTTCTCTGTGTTACTGGTTAGAGCCTGATGGCCTTCCTTAGCTATTCCTACTGACCTTTTCAGACATCTGTCATTATCATAGGTGTTTATAAAAAGCCTGTTTCTCCCTAAATGTTATTTGGTTGACATTTGCATTCATTGATTTAATTATTCTTTCGTTAGCAACTGTGATCCAGGTATGACCAGACAAATACTCTCAATGTTAATGTCTTCATCATGTCCTCTGTGGGTTACTTTAAGTATTTCCCAGCAGGTCCTTTGGACTTCAATCTTGCCTGAGTCCACCCTATACTGCATTCCATTGCATGGGATAGTTTTGTTTTAAATACTGCCTTTAATAAGTAACCGAGAATCTGTATTTGACGAAACAGTGCCTATTCAAGGTAAAAACTTGCCATGCCTCCAAGAACCTATTGATGTTGTAGAAGCCATGAGACTCCCAGACTAGAGAGTTTGTTTGTCTGGAAAGTTACACTGCAGCTAGTGCACTTCACATTGTGTGTGTATTAAACAAGATGTTGAGGTCTGCTTTATTTCGTTTCAGACAGAATGATAGAGAGGAGCAAGGGGATTTTGTGGTCCATCCCCTTTATCTTTGATAAGTGAGTGAAGTAGAGATTAGTCTCAAAGACTGGAACTTCCTCTGCTTATACAGTTCTAGGAGCACCAACATCTTTTATTACAGAAACTGTCCATTTTAGGGGACCGCATGATACAAAGACAGGGAGGCTAGGAATGTGCCCTCTGGTAATTTTGCAGTCTAAAATGCTATCCAGATAGATGTGAAAATATTTAACTGTGTGTATATAGGAATTAGTTAAGATTTATACAGAAATGAAGCTACCTCACACTGCTAGTCTTCTACTTGTTGCTTACTAAAACTTACAGGATTGGAAACTGTCTTGTACTTTTAAAAGTTTAGGACCCTGCTCAGGTTGCTCAGTTGATTAGAGCAGAGGTCCCAACCTTTTTGGCACCAGGGACCAGTTTTTCCAAGGACTGGGGTGTAGGGGTAACAGGAGATGGAGCTCAGTCGGGGGGATGATTGGAGGACAGTCAAGAGGGACTGGTATCTGTCGGAATCCCAGGGCTGGGGACCCCTGGGTTAGATTGTTGTCCCAATACATTAAGGTTGTGGGTTTGATCCCTGTCAGGGCACATGAAAAAATTCACCAGGCAGTGGATACATAAATACATGGGACAACAAATTTATATTTCTTTCTCTCTCTGTCCTCCTCCCCCTTTCCCTCCTTCCCTGGTTCCTTCTCTACCCTTTCCTTTCTGTAAAATTAAAAAAAAAAGCTTATTAGCTATAGATTATTTAATATACTCTAGTTTTAAAGGCATAAGCTAATTAGTACTTTTCATTATCTAACTGGAAAAATACAGGCTTTAAATTAGAGATGTAATACTTCTTTTAAAGTGTTTTATACCATGTAAATATTGAGTTGGCCTGAAAGTTCATTTGTTTTTTTCATAAGATGGCTTTAGTAGTTCATAGTTGTCTTTAACTTCATGCAAAACAATTTTGTTAGATTTTGTGACAGCTGTCAAATCCATGAATGTGCATTTAAAAAAAATCAGAATTAGTGAATTTTTGTATAGTCATTCTAATATTGAAGATGGAGGAAAACAGGCAACATATTTGGCATATTATGCTTTATTATTCCAAGAAAGGTAAAAATTCAACTGAAATACAAAAAAAAAAAGATTTGTTCAGTGTATGGAGAAGGTGCTGTGACTGACTGAATGTGTCAAAAGTGGTTTGTGAAGTTTCATGCTGGAGATTTCTCACTGGACACCGCTCTGTGGTTGGGTAGACCGTTGAAGTTGATAGCAATCAAACTGTGACATTAATTGAGAATAATCAGTGTTATACACACAGGAGAGAGCTGATACACAACAAATAGCCAAATGAATAAAGTTATTGATGAAAATGAAAAATGTGTCTTTTATGGAAAAAACTAAATGGACTTTTTGGCTAACCCAATATATCTGAAGTTGTTTGGAAATTTTATTATTTTTATTTTTTAAATTTTTTAAAAGATTAAAAAAATTATTTTTAGAGGGAGGGGAAGGGAGAGACGGAGAGGAACATCAACGTGTGAAGGGGGCATGAGAGATGTCAAGATTGGTTGCCTCTCGCCACTCACTACTTGGGCCTGTGGCCTGACTGGGAATCAAACCGTGACCTTTTGCTTTGTGAGACAGCACCCAGCCCACTGAGCAACACCCATCAGGGCTGTTTAGAAATTTTAAATAGTTGACTTTGTTTCTTTCATAAAAGCCAATATCACTTAATTCAGAGGACCTTTATAAAAAAAAAACATTTAATAGAAAACAGATGTTGATCCTTTATTTATAGTTATACCTTATAAATTTGAATTACTGTGTTCATGTAACAGCTCCTTTTTTACATTGGGAAGAAAATGCAAGGTGTTTTCTGAAGCATTTTGGTCATTTCTGTGTAGATACTTACAAGAAGATTAAGGTTTCGGTTGGAGCGTGCCCCTGGTGAAACTGCATTGATAGACAGGACTGGCAGGATGTTGAAGATGGAACCCTTAGCCACAGTTGAATCTTTGGAACAGTACCTCTTGAAAATGGTGAGCTCTGCATAGGCATAGGGAAATGACCAATCTCTGCTGTGGTTTAACCCTTTAGAAAAGTAATTTGGGCAGTATGCATCCAGGGTTACACTAATATAGTTTGATCTAGTAATTCCATTTTTGGAATTTATTTTAAGAAAATAATCTTTATACATTATAAATGGTTTCTTCATATAGATGTTTATTAAAATTATTTGCAGTGTTGAAATAGTGAACAAACCTTAATGCTAATTAATAAAGGAATATCTAATTGATAAGTATTTTCATTAATTGAACAGTACTATGTAGCTATTAAGATCTGTAAAACCTGATAAAAGAAAAATGTTTTTGTATCGTACAATCAAGACTTTGTTTTATTGTAGCTGTTGAAATAATAGACTAAAGAAATACTCCATGATATTATTAGTGGGGTACTTCAGTTGTGAAAATTACTATTTTTCTATTTTTATTTTCCCAAATATTGTTTAGTTAGTATTTATTATATTCAAACACACATTAAAGGGATAAGAAGAGAGTGGGCAATATGTTTTACAATAGCATTATTAAAGTGTCTTTTGTATTTTCTTTGGTTTAGGTAGCAAAGCAGTGGTATGATTTTGACCGATCTTCATTTGTTTTTGTTCGAAAATTAAGAGAAGGCCAAAATTTTATATTTCGGCACCAGCATGATTTTGATGAAAATGGAATCATTTACTGGATTGGAACGAATGCCAAGTAAGTCATTCTATTTAATGTAGAGTGAAAACACTGACCTGGAAACTTAATTTAGGTAGTAGAATAAAATTTGAGTATCCTGTAGTTGAAGGAATTTTGTCTCATAGGTTAAATTTAAGACTCTAAGTTAATTTTTATGAAGAAAGATCTTAAATTGTTAATTGTAGAATTTTTAAAGTTGATATAATTTTATGTGGAAAAAAGCTAATATGAATAAATGCAGTTATTTTAATAGTGTTAACCACTAGTATTTTTTTATTTTTGTGTAGAACTGCATATGAATGGGTAAATCCAGCTGCTTATGGACTTGTAGTAGTAACATCATCAGAGGGAAGAAATCTACCTTATGGCCGCTTAGAAGACATACTAAGTCGTGATAATTCAGCTTTAAATTGTCATAGCAATGATGACAAAAATGCCTGGTTTGCCATAGATCTGGGTCTCTGGGTGATACCATCGGCATATACACTTCGTCATGCTCGTGGTTATGGAAGGTCTGCCCTGAGAAACTGGGTTTTCCAGGTATCCAAAGATGGACAGAACTGGACTTCTTTTTATACCCATGTTGATGACTGCAGTCTCAATGAACCAGGGTTAGTTGAGGAGTCTTTGTGAATTGGAAAACTCAGTAAAGAGCTGTGTTTGTTTATATAATTGTATATGATAAGAGCTCGCTTATTTGTGAGATATTGAAGCAAGATTTTCTTTCTAAAAACATCCCTTGACAGTACAATTTAGGAATTATAAAACTTGAAAAGCTCACTTTACCAAAACTTTGTGTCAAAAGCTTTACACTAAACATTAGTAGAAAGCTGAGCATGTTGATTTAAAAAGAAAATAATGCAATATGTGTGTGTATATAGCACACTAATAAAAACAAAAAAGCTTTTTAAAAAAAAAATATTTTTTAGAGAGGAGGGGAAGGAGAAAGAGAGGGAATGAAACATTGATCAGTTGTCTCTAGTACATGCCCCGAACAGGAATGAACCAGTAACCTAGGCATGCGCCCTGACCAGAAATTGAACCGGTCACCTTTCATTTTTTAGCGTGACACCCAACGAACTGAGCCTCACTGGTTAGGGCTGGAAGTGGTTTTTTACTAAGCTCTTCATATACTCACATAATAATTGTGAATGTTCAACAAGTTAACAGTGGCTTATTGCTGGTCATTGAACTATAGCTGATTTATATTATTTTTATGTATCTTTTCCTAAATTTTATGCTTATATATAATTTTTTTAAAGACAAGTTTAGTGTTACATTTCTAAAATTTTAGTTCTAATGAGTATTAATTGTACACATTGTGGCATATTTTCAGGGGTAGATAGAGTGTGAAGTTAAATTACTTTCTGTATTTAATGTAATATGGTAGGAGCTTCTTAACTAGGATTACTAGATAATATTTTCAAGCTTTAATATTAGTATGTAAATACATCATTTAAAACTGCAGGAGTTTAAAAAATCCTTTTTATCATAAAAGCACATTTACTCATAAAACTTCTTATTTTGGATTTTATTAATCATAAATTTCTGTAATGTCAAATTAATAATTTACATTTAAACATTTCACATTTAACTTTCTTGATACTATATTTCTCACTTTGATTTTTTAGTCTTGTGTAAGAAACTTGTTCACTGAGTATGAAAGTTATTTTTCCTGTAGTTCTTTGTTATGTAAAAAATATTCTGCACCTTAAAACATCTTTTCATTTGTTTTAAAGTATTACACAATTTTTTTCCTTAACACTTCCACAGATCTACAGCAACGTGGCCTCTTGATCCACCAAAGGATGAGAAACAAGGGTGGCGACATGTGAGAATTAAACAGATGGGAAAGAATGCTAGTGGTCAAACTCACTACCTCTCACTGTCTGGATTTGAACTTTATGGCACTGTCAATGGAGTATGTGAAGATCAGCTAGGTAAAGAGATGATAGTAGGTTTTTCTAAGTTACTAAAACAGTTATATTTGTCTAATGTTATTTTGTTTTTATTTCTCTAATTTTTACCTTACAGGAAAAGCAGCTAAGGAAGCAGAAGCTAATCTTAGAAGACAGAGACGTCTAGTGCGCTCCCAGGTTCTGAAATACATGGTTCCAGGGGCTCGGGTGATCAGAGGCCTGGACTGGAAATGGCGAGATCAGGACGGCAGCCCACAGGGGGAAGGCACGGTCACTGGGGAGCTTCATAATGGTGAGTAGGTGCTTGGCATTTGTGGTGTGGAAATCAGGCACTTAAATAACAAGGATTTTTTTTTTTCTTATTTTGGGATAATTTATAAATTGTACAAATGTCTTAGCAATATGTGGAAGAACTATTGTTTTCACATAAAAAGGAAAAAATCATTTATTTAGAAATATCGGGGAATTTTAAATATTAGGTTTGACTCAAAACTTATTGCTAATATTTTGAAGTGATTAATAAGCTTGTATAAGTTGAATCCATTCAACGTACCTTTTCTGCTTTTTTTAAAGTTTTCATTTATCTTTATGTTAATTTCCTATACTTTTTTTATCTTGTTAGCCTGACAGGAATCAGGCAATGATATTTTTACTCTATTATAAGTCATGTAGAAGAAAAAAAATTAAGATTTTTAGTTACTGTTTTTCAATAAAGCATAGAACAAGAATTATAGCCTTTTCATTTATTAGTAGATTATAAGATATTTCACAGTTTCTCAGACCACCAACTTTTTTCTTTGGACTTTTTAAACTTTTTTAAACTTCTGTTTTGTAGTGGTTATTGTTTAAATCAAGTTCATTTTTAACTTTTGATGCTGTAGATTTTAGGCAAGTTCATACCTATTTCATAAATTGCTATTAACTCCCAGAATCAACGATTATGACTAATATTTTAATAACTTAGAAGGCTGATGTATTAGTGGATAATACCTTAACCAGTGGTGGGTTCTTGGGAAAAGTGACAGTGCTTGGGAGTATGATGATCATTTAATAACTTAATATGTTCATGTTGTTTGTGAGAAAGGCTTTAATTTTTAATTTACATAAACTCTTTGATTTTATTGCTTTTAAAATTGGTTCTTGAATTATATTACTTCCAAATGCATTTCTCTATAGTCATACCCTAATTGAAAAGCATTGTTATCGGAACATGTTAACAGTGACTTAGCTTATATCTAACTGCTGAGATTCATAAAGACCAGTAATAGTTGAGATGACAATAGTGCCATTCAACTCAGAAATTTCAAATGTTCTTGTTTTTGGGTATCTTAGCCATTCCTAGTTAATAGTCGAGGTCTCCTGAATTGTTTTCGCTTTTAATTGTGTGGGCTAGTTAGGGAAATGTGAATGCAGTTCATTTTTCTTGGCCTGAAATCAACTGAAGCAACTGCATAGGAAAATTGGAATTTTATAATTTCAGAATTAAGCGTATAAGAAAGGTTTATTTTTGCTGATCAGACAGATGTAGGAATTTAGAGTTTTGGCTCACTAGGATGGCTATTTCTGTTAGTTGCATCTTAAAATCTTTATGTCAGAGAAGGTTCTTAGCTTTCAAATACTTAAGCCAACCATTTCTAAAAATGGCTAGTTACTACTAACTCTACTTTTTATCTATATTGGGGGCATAGGAGAAGTTTAGAATTTTGTCCCTGTACACTTATGGATAGTATGCATGAACCCTTTCTTAGTTTCCCTTACATGTCAATTTAAATACATTCTCAAGCCTAATATGAATGGCTTACATTTTAAAGTTATTTTTTATATTATATCAACTAAATCCCTATTTTTCCCTAAAGAATCTGGCTGGTGTGGCTCAGTGGGTTGAGTGCTGGCCTGCGAACCGAAAGGTCGCTGGTTTGATTCCCAGTCAGGGCACATGCCTGGGTTTGTGGGCCAGGTCCCCAACAGGTGGTGAGCTAGAGGCAACCAATTAATGTTTCTCTCCCTCTCTTTCTCCCTCCCTTCCCCTTTCTCTAAAAATAAATAAATAAAGTCTTTTTTAAAAAAATTACGTGTTCATAGGGATATCCAATGAACACATAGATAGTATTTTCCATTTATTCTACAAATATGACTGCCTGGTTATGTAAGGGTACTTTGTTAGATTTCACGTGTACAATGGTAGGCACCAAAGTATGATTCCCTGCCTTCTTTTGGGTGAAACGGATAAGCATACAATTACAAATTTTGATAAGTGCTATGAAAAAAATTATCAGTGTATTTTTGATCAATTAATACAGTGCAAATGTTATTTTTACTTGGGGTTGGGGTATGTTTTTGAACCTTTACTTTTCTCACACTTTTCCATGTTGCAGAAGAGATAGTTAATTGTTGTTTCTTCAGAGGTTATCTCAGCCTAAAGAATAAATTGAGGCAATTGAAATCTCATGTAAACTAGATTATGTAGATTTGGGGCAGTTTTCTTCTCAAAGAACTCAAAGAGAATCCCCACAGGTAATTCAGTATTGCTCATAACCCTCTGACTCATCATACACATAGATGAACTTGGTGTGCATGTGTGTGTGTGTGTGTGTGTGTGTACATGTGCATGTGCACATGCATGGGGATACGTGTGTGTATGGCTAAAGGACTTTTAAACTTGATAGAAATACTTGTACCCTAAAAATAAATATTTTTGTGTGTTTTTCTATGAAGTGAGTTAGTTTATAACACTAAAATGAGATTGTAAACTTTCTATGAGTTTCCTTTTTAATAGGCACTTTATTTTATTGTTTCTGGAAGTGAATTGCTTTAAAAAATAAGTATCACTTTCCAAGTACAAGTAAATATAGATTGAATGTCATTTTGCTCATTAGTTCTTTACACATTATTAGCTTTAGCATATAGGTTCTAGTAAAAGAGCCTTGCATACTTTTAAAATTTTGCTTTTAGAATTTCCTGTGCTTATTCAGATTTATTCAACTTAATCATAAGAGAACCAAGTAACCACCGAACTTTGAGAACACAACCGAAATGCTAACTTAGCGTAATTTGAGCTAGTGACCTAAAATTTCTACAGTGATATATGAATGTTTTGTCAATTATAGGATTTAGCCCAAACTCAGAAATTAATGGCAAGCCAGCACTTTTTTCTGTAAAGAACAATTTAACCACATGATCATATTTAGCAACTAGAAAAACCTTTTACTTAGATTTCATCTGTATTGCTGACGTTGCAGTATTTTAGCATTTGTATCAAGTTTTTATTTTACAGTTTTTAACAGTTCTTCCCCTTAAAAGATACCCCCAAAGATATAAACCTGCCCTTTACATTGTTTTTAAATATCAGCAAAGTGAACAGTACAGAAATAATAGAAATGAAAGGAATAATTTAATTTTAATTGGCAGACCTTAAATGGCTATAGAAAGTCCAAGAAGTACAACACAGATGAAAAGCTGATCCCACATTGTGGAGCTACTGTCTGACACGCTCCTCTCTGCTTTCTGCTGGGTCTCACAAACTCCTGTCCCTTTCCAGGCTGGATTGATGTCACCTGGGATGCTGGTGGCTCAAACTCTTACCGTATGGGCGCAGAAGGAAAATTTGACCTCAAGCTTGCACCAGGGTACGACCCTGATACAGTGGCATCACCCAAACCTGTTTCATCCACTGTTTCAGGCACAACGCAAGCATGGAGCAGCTTGGTGAAAAACAACTGTCCAGACAAGACATCTGCTGCTGCAGGCTCCTCAAGTAGAAAAGGAAGCAGCAGTTCTGTGTGTAGCGTGGCCAGTAGCAGCGACATCAGCTTGGGTTCGACCAAAACGGAACGGAGATCAGAAATTGTAATGGAACACAGTATAGTTTCAGGAGCTGATGTCCATGAACCAATTGTTGTTCTTTCATCTGCTGAAAACGTCCCTCAAACAGAAGTAGGGTCATCTTCCAATGCAAGCACCAGTACCTTAACAGCGGAAACGGGAAGTGAAAATGCTGAAAGAAAGTTAGGTCCTGATAGTTCTGTTCGTACTCCTGGGGAGTCTAGTGCAATATCCATGGGAATTGTTAGTGTCAGTTCTCCTGATGTTAGTTCAGTGTCTGAGTTAACTAATAAAGAAGCAGCTTCCCAACGACCCCATAGCTCCTCAGCAAGTAACAGACTGTCAGTGAGTTCTTTGTTGGCTGCTGGGGCCCCTATGAGCTCTAGTGCAAGTGTACCTAACCTGTCCTCAAGAGAAACATCTAGCTTGGAGAGTTTTGTAAGGAGAGTGGCGAACATAGCACGGACTAATGCCACGAACAACATGAATCTAAGCCGAAGCAGCAGTGATAACAACACTAATACTTTGGGGAGGAATGTGATGAGCACAGCAAGTAAGTGAGCTTTTCCTTATGGAACCCAATGCCTTTTCCACTTTGAGGGATGCAAAATAGGGTTTCTGGTTCAGTGGGTTCTGGCTTCAGTCTTTAACCGATCATTAACCATGTCAGATACAGCTCCATTAAATTTAGCACTTCAGGAATATGAAGTTAAGTTTATAGAATCATGTCTAAAGAATTCAGGTGTGATAAATTATCTCTTATTCTGAAAGGATAAAACAATAACACTGATTTTCACTCCTCAACGATAAATTGTTAAGTACAGTTGTATGAGGAAATAAATGACTATTAAACAGTCGATTGAAATTAAAGTATCACCTGTATAACTGTTATTACTTAGGTTCTAAATTGTTATTAACTGCTAAAAGTTATATCATTCTAATTTAAGCTACTAATGGGTCAAAGTAGTTCCCTTGGAAAATATTGGGAATTATTGTATTGCTTATTTTACTTTTTTAAAAAAGCTTGGTTTAATTTTTTGAAAAATAATAGTGCTATAAAAATAAGAATTTTTAGTTGGATTTCAGTTGGGTTCCCAAAGTTGTTGCTTTTCAGCCATTTAATAACTTAGTGTTTAATGATCTTATTCTTTTTTCTAAATACACAACCTAGTTTTTCTAAGGTTTAGACAATCCTGCCTGTTTGTACTGATCCGCTTCATTTTTATCTTCAGCGTCCCCTCTCATGGGTGCTCAGAGTTTCCCTAACTTGACCACACCAGGCACTACGTCAACAGTGACTATGTCAACATCCAGTGTTACTAGCAGCAGCAATGTAGCTACAGCAACGACAGTTTTATCAGTCGGTCAGTCGTTAAGTAATACTTTAACTACCAGCCTCACATCAACCTCCAGCGAGAGTGACACAGGGCAGGAAGCAGAGTATTCCTTATATGGTAAGTTATGTTTTAAAATAATTAGATATTTAATATAGTGATGCTTTTGTGATGTTTTTCTGCTGGGATTTTAACTTTTGATTAGGAAAGAATTCTCTTAACAAATATAGCATCTTCATATAAGATGAAAAAAGTCACATAATATGAGGGACTATTAAGAAATTATCAGATTATAAAGAGACATCTAGGAACTTTTGTGTATCATCTTATTTTGCCTTTTGTTATTAATGAAGTTTTGTTGGAAGAACCATAACAGATTTTATAGAGAGTAAATATAAATGAAAATAAAAATCATCTACTCCCTATCTTCTAGAAATAATCGCTGTTACTTGATGCATACAGCTTGAGGTGTATATTCTGTCTTTAAACAAAAAAGGATTGTAGCCTTTATAGAGAGCTCTCTTCACTCATTTGTGAAAATAAATATTTTCACATTGTTGATGGGTTTCTACTATTTGAAATGGCTGCCAAATATTCTGCTGTTTGACAGTATGATCATTACCTAATAAATTCTTCATTTTGGATATTTAAGTTACAGCTTTTTATTACCATAATCATTGTTATGAATGAGCATCTTTGAATTATATTTTTGTATATTTCCTTAGTGTGAATCCCTAATTGACTAATTGCTGATTGCCCTCTCATATCATTATTGTTTTGGAATACCCTTTACCACAGATCCTTGATATCATTACCTGTTGTTTTTAAAAAGTAGTTTTGTTGATTTCAAATACAAGAAAATTATATGAAGATATATTTTAAGCACTATTTTATATATCTTATTTTAATATTTTCTTTTTTTCCTGAGAGTGTGGCCCGTCCTCCAAGCCAATAATTGGATCTTATGTTCTCTGATTGTAGGAAAATTATTGCATTTCTTTTTTCTACTTTGTTTTTTAAATATATGGCTAGCAAATGAAGATGATGATTATTATACCAGAGTATTGTGAGTTTATTGAATGAGCTATTTTCCACTTTACTTTTTCTCATGAAGACCCTCTCCCTACTCATTTGTTAATATGTTAAAGTCAAGCTTTAGTTCTTCATCATTTGAAGGTTAAGAAGGTCATGGGTATGCTGATGGAAGAGAATGTTAAAGAGCTAGGGCTGCTTGTTGCCTTTTAAAAATTATTAGATGATTAAAACTTCCTTTTTTACATTCCTAAAACTGGAAGACTCTATTTTACAAAATAATTTCTGTATATGCAGACTTTTACTCTGTTAACATTTTGAGGGACGTGATTTGATTCTGTGATATGGTCAAATCTATGAAATTAAGGAGCTTGTAAAATGTTCTTATACTCTGATAAAAAAGGGAAGTTGAATAAAAAAATAAAACCTGATTTCAGTGAATTGTGACATATATGAAGTTAGATGATTTTCACCTTGACTGATGTAGCTCAGTAGGTTGAGTGCCAGCCTGTGAACTAAAGGGTTGCCAGTTTGATTCCCAGTCAGGGCACATGACTGGGTTGCAGGGCAGGTTCCTAGTTGGGGGGGATTGTGCAAGAGGCAACCAATCTATGTTGCTCTAGCACATCATGTTTTTCTCCCTCCCATCCCCTCTCTAAAAATAAATAAAATCTTTAAAAAAAAGTAAAGTTAGATGATGTCCTTTAAAAATGAACCAAAGGTGTAATTAATTTTGTTTACTACCACATAACGTGTATGAGGACCACTGCCTACATAGCAGGATGGCACCTTACATGTGTTAGGGGTAATGTATTTCATTAAATTTAAGATGGTGTCATTATTATAAGAGACACCATTGTTTTATGTCACTAGCGAAAAAGAAAGAAGTGTTGCCAGTTTAGCTGTGAGTTGTTACTGCTTGTAAAATACATTCTGATTTTGAAGTGCTAAAAAATGTGTACTTTAGAACCTAATTGAGTATAGTATCAGGCCTCTTTCTTCTACTAGTCATCTAGTAAAAGGCATTCACTTTTTAGTCCTATGTAATTGCTAGATTTAAAAATATATATTTGGTTCAGAGGTCTGCAGATGCAAGTGTCTACTAAATAATTATAAATTGTCTTCTGGATGTTTTTTTGGAATACAGTGTATATACTGTATTTTCTTTTTTTATCTTCACCTGAGACATGCTTACTGATTTTACAGAGGGGAAAGGAGGGAGAGAGGGGGAGAGAAACATTGCTGTGAGAGAGAAACATTTATTGATTGCCTCTCCCATGTGCCCCAACCAGTTTTGAACCACAACCTAGCCATGTGCCCTCATGAGGAATTGAACCCTTGACCCTTTGGTTTATGGACAATGCTCCAACCAGCTGAGCCACACTGGCCAGGGCTATACTGTCTTTTTATCTGTAGATTTTTTTCCTTCTAGATCCAGTAAAACATACTGTCTTTTTATCTGTAGATTTTTTTCCTTCTAGATCCAGTAAAACAAAACAAAACAAAACAAAAAAAAACAACTTCTGTTTTGGTCCCATTATTCCTCATTTTGTTTTCAGTTCTTGTGAAGAACAGCTTGTCAGCATCTTCTTTATGTGTGACAGTGTAAATTTGACATAGTCTTCATTGCGGGGTGAGGGAGAGAGATCCCTGAGAAGGAGGGAGTTAAAGGGATTTAGGTTTGTTGAGCTTCTTATGTGCTAGATAATATGGGTAACGTGAGAGTGGTACACACATTATTCCATAAGTAGGCGTTGTCCTTACATAGTCTTTATCATTAAGTAACTTGCCAGGTCACATAACTAAAGCAGGTCTCTCTGATTGACTTAGTTTGTTCTTTTCCCTCATAATATCTTCTACAGTTCCTATTGATGTGTTCATTTGTTTACTTTTTAAATGCCTCTCTCCCCCGTAAGTTCAATGGGGTTTCAGACCACTTCTGTTCTACTCTAGCAGTAGAAATGCATTGCCTAACATTTGGGATGCATTCTGATACTTGCATCATTAGGCACTTTCATCCTTGATGAAAATCATGATAGCCTGCACTTACACAAACCCAAATGGTGTGTATATATATATCTCCTACTGCTACACCTAGGCTATATGGTATATCCTATTGCTCCAGGCTGTACATCTGTATTAAATGCTGCAGGCAATTATAGCACAATAACAAATATTTGTTGTCTAAACATATGTAAACATAGGAAAGGTACAGCACAAATACACTACAAAAGATTTTTAAAACCATCAGCAGAACTTACAGGACTGGAAGTTGCCCTGGGGGAGTCATTGGGTAGACTTAGGCTACACTAAATTCATAAAACGTAAGATTAGGTGAAGTACGAGAGAAAATAATCAAGAGACGTGGTAAACACAAGATGTATGAGGCTGCTGCTGGTGTAACACTGTTTTACAGCCAACTTTTTTATAAGTAGAAACAGTATGCTCTAATGATAAAAAGTATATGGTAAGTAAATACATAAACCAATAACAGTCATTTATTATCCTTATCAAGTATTATGCACTGTACCAAATTGTACATGTGGTACTGGCAGTGCAGTAGGTTTTTTACACCACTGTCACCACAAACACACGGATACTGCATTGTGCTCTGACATTATGACAGCTACTTCACCGGGTGATTGGGATTTTTTAGCTTCATTATAACTTTAATAGGACCACCATCAGATATGTGTTTTGTTGCTGTCATTGACTAAAACGTTGTTATCTGACTCATGACTGTGTTGTTATAAAAAAAATATATGTATACTACAGAGAGAGGGAGGAAGAGAGAGAGACAGACAGACAGGTGGTGGGCAACAATGTGAGCCTGCAAGTGAGCAAGCTATGTTCCTTCCAAGGTTTAGCATCTGGAAATACCTTTAGGATGGCCTAGTGCATAACAACTGAAAATGAAGACATGAACATCTTTGTATATTAGAAAAAATTACTCCCAATAAAACTCATTACAACCATTTCAATGGCCAAAGCCATAAAAACACAATCGCAATCCCAACTACCAAAAAACATTTTTGACATACTGTATGAACATCTACTTTATGTCATTATTATAATTAAAAATAACATGTCATCAGAAAGTATTTAACTATGTGGTTCATGACTCTACATGTACCTGGTGCCTAACACAATTCTTGGCCCTAGTAGGTACTCAGTAGGTGTTTGTTGACAGCCACTCTGAAGTGTTCTTTCTCCGCCATGTTATGCTAATTGTGACTTATGCAGAGATTGATAATGATGGTGGTTATTTTTTAACATAGACTGTAGTGTTGCCCTTTTATATTATGATTTTGTAGATTTGGATTTAGTTTATGGTTATTCCTTGTTGATTTCTGCCATGCTTGTGACGATTTACCAAGTCATCTTGTATGTGTGGTAGAAGAAAGGTGGCATCACTAAGTGTGGTCTTTATACTTGTCTCTTGAATTTTACCTTTGTTTTGAAAAACCAAAACACAAAGTTATTCTGTTATGCTTTGTTAATTGTGTTGAGAGTAAGGTTGTTGGTTTTGTTTTCTAGATTTCCTTGACAGCTGCCGTGCTAGTACGCTGTTAGCTGAACTAGATGACGATGAGGACTTGCCTGAGCCAGATGAGGAAGATGATGAAAATGAAGATGACAATCAGGAGGACCAAGAATACGAGGAGGTTATGGTAGAGAGAGAGTCCCCCATTCTCTTAACTAAGATAGGATATTAATAATTGAAATTAATAGAGAAAAAGCAAAGTCCTAGTTAAAACTTCAAAGCAAGGAAATAATGGTACCAGTATGAAAAAACGTGGTTAATTAAGAAAAATGCTTTTAATATGAGCATTTATGATTCTCTTCTAAAAGAAAATAAGTTGGTTGTTATATTTGGAAAATACTACAATGTCACATGCCAATGTTTTAACATGTTTAAAAGTATGAAGAACTGCACTAATCCTAAAGAATATAATTTTCATAGTTCTTCTGCAATAATTATAAACAGAATTTTTTAATACCTACCGGTTTGAAAACAGTGTCTGTATTCTTATTAGTCCTTAGGCAGAGCTATGAGGAACAGGCATAGAAAAAGTAATTTGCCCTAATTAATAAGAGTTAAGTGGAAGAGTGGGAATCTACGCTTAGGCAACATGATCCAGAGTCCCAGTAGTTAGCCACTATAATTGTCTTCGAATTGAACTTTTACCTGAAAATACTCTTTACTACAATGTATATTTTTATTTCTTTTTGTAAAATGGTATTAGATTTCAAAGAGCTTCATAAGTTGAGTTTTAATGGGGCAAAGAACTCAAATGTTTTTAATATGGTGCTTAGGAAATAGTATATTAGCATATTTCTTGTGAAGGTTAGTATATAATGCATGATGAATTTAAAACACAAAGAGGACTAATGAATATGAAGGTTTTTTACGACAGTTTTGGTAATATGGGTTGATAGTTTTAGGTCAAGGCTGAATGAGGATATAGATAGATCAAATAATTAGACATGTCTGTGCACATTTTAAAAATTCAGATTCTGAGACGTCCATCCCTGCAGCGGCGAGCCGGTTCCCGCTCTGATGTAACACATCATGCTGTCACATCCCAGCTGCCACAGGTTCCTGCTGGAGCAGGGAGTCGACCTATTGGGGAACAGGTAATATATTCCTGTTTATTTATCTTCCCTACAGCGTATTTTTTCCCCTTTCACAGGCACCAACCAAATGCCTAGAAAAATATACTGGGAAAGGACAGAGAGCTAAAAAATAGAGTTAATACAAAGAAACTTCCTCAACTGCTTGGATTCTATATTCCATATAGAGTCCAGATAGCTCTAGTATAATGCATACAAGAGTTTCTTGGGATCTCTTCCCCATGTCTGAATGCAGAGAAGAGAGTGGCATTTTAAACTCAAGCTGCTTTTCTGCCCCTTCACCTGATGAAACAAAAATCCTTCTAGAAGAAGGTTGGTTTTCTTTCCTACGGTTTTGAAATGCAGATACCTGGTCGTCTTCAAGAACTCTTGTCTACCCCTGGCTGGTGTGGCTCAGTGGATTGAGTGCTGGGTGCAAACCAAAAGGTCGCCAGTTCAATTCCCAGCCAGGGCACATGGCTGATTGTGGGCCAGGCCTCCAGTGTGGGGGCAAGGGAGAGGTAAAAGAGGCAACCACACATTGATGTTTCTCTCCCTCTTTCTTTCTCCCTTCCCCTCTCTCAAATAAATAAATAAATAACCTTAAAAAAAGGGAAGAAGAAGAAATCTCTTCCCCATGGCCTCTGGTTAGCAATAATATGTACTAAAATGGTTAATAGCTATTATCTAAGACTTACAGTTTTCATAGTATTAGTAGAGGTAGTAATATTAGTCTATTTTCCATTAGTCCATTAGTACATAACCAATAATATTTATTGATTATTGATTAAGTGCTAGGCAGTTTTTTTAATACTTTACATGTGTTAACTGATTCAGTCCTTTTAACACCCTTTGATAGTTATTTTTAGCTCCAATTTTCAGATGGTGATTTTAAAGTTCACACATTGGAAGTATTGGATCCAGGATGAAAACTCAGACATTCTGGATCTAGAGCTGTCAAATGTCAGTATGATTTGTTGTAAAAGTTAATTTCAGTTACATGTTCCAAATAAAAGGGGCTATATATGTGTAAGTATGTACATAATTATTTAAGTTATTACTTCAGACATTTAACAATATTTACAATTCATTGATCTCTTTTTTGTTGATACTAAAAGTGAAGGAGAGGAGAAAATGTTCCTTATAAAAACTTTGATTATGGAATTTTCAGACATGCAGGAAGCGATGTTAAGTTAGCAGCATTTTGTCAAACTTGTGTGATCTGTTTGTCCCATAATAATTGAAAGCAACTCCAAAGCATTATATGTATTTTTTGTGTGTAATTCAATATATAATGCAGTTTACATTTTTTTAAAAGCCCCTATTTAAAAACAATTGTAGGTTCACTGGAAGAGGTAAAGATGGTATATAGAGAGGTCTTTTCTGTGCACTTGGTGCAATTTCTTCCAATGATTACATCTTACACAATTAGAATACAACAGGAAAACCAGGACATTGACATTGGTACAGTGAATATGGTTCTTTGTCATTTTATCTTATGTAGATTTGGGTAACCAATACTAATGCAGCTTACTTTTGATGCACTTAAATTAAGAAATATAGGTACTTATGTTTCTGTTGGCTCATTTTGTGCTCAAGAATATGGCTAAGGAGGTATAATAGCTATAAAGAAGAACTTACACATGTACCTTATTTTATAGACAGTACATCACTTTCACAATAATGAAGTTTTACAATGTTTGTAAGTGAAATTTCATTTTAACAGGAAGAAGAAGAGTATGAAACTAAAGGAGGACGCCGGAGAACGTGGGATGATGATTATGTGCTAAAGCGGCAGTTTTCTGCTTTGGTTCCTGCTTTTGATCCTAGACCAGGTCGTACTAATGTCCAACAGACAACTGATCTAGAAATTCCACCCCCAGGTACATATATTTTAGTTTTTATGAATTAATTTTAACAGATACCAAATAAGGTAATTATATACAATTAGAAAAGTAATAATGCAGGTTATAAATAAAAGTTTTTAGGAAAAAACTCTTACCAGCTACAAGTCCTTGAAAAATATAGACTTTTAAAAATAATAGATAGTCTTTTATTTATTTATTTTTGTTTTTTAAAGATTTTATTTATTTATTTTTAGAGAGGGAAGGGGGTGGGGAGAGAGAGAGAGAGAGAGAGAAACATCAGTGTGTGGTTGCCGGGGGACATGGCCTGCAACCTAGGCATGTGCCCTGACTGGGAATCGAACCTGCGATGCCTGGTTCACAGCCCGCGCTCAATCCACTGAGCTATACCAGCCAGGGCAAAAAGAATAGATAGTCTTTTAAAAACACTGTTATGTATTTGTGTAATTGTAAAAGCAAGGCTTCATTTAAAGATGGATAATCTGTATTCTATTTTCTACTGGATCAAAATTGCTAAGGATTATTTCTATTCATTTTTTACTCTGAACAGCTGTATAAAGGATTCAGTTAGGGCCTCCGGAGTCAGCCTCAGTGCCAACTCTATGTCGTACAGCTCTGGTTTGCATGTGGTAGGGACCCTAATGGCTCCCCAAAGATAGTGTAGATCCTAACCTCCAGAACATATGAATATGTTACCTTTACATGACAAAAGAGATTTTGCAGATATGATTAAATAAGGGTTTTGAGATGGGAGATTTTCCTGGATTATCTGCCTGTCCCCACTGGGACGACTAGTTACCTAGTAAGAGGGAGAGGGGAGGGTCAGACTCGGAGAAGGGGATCTGACTGAAAGTACAATGGGTGTCGTGCAGTGACTACAGTACTTTAGAAATCTCTTACCTAATGATACGAGGAAAAGATTCCTGTGCTAATAAAAAAGAACAGAGTATACCACCAAATACACTATGAACCTGATTGTATGTGTGTGTGTCTGTGTGTGTTTACCTCACAGCCCACTCATTCAGTATAAGCAAAGATTGACAGGTCATTGACCAAAGTATGTGGTTTTTCTCTTTATATAGAAATATGAATACTTTTAGTTTTCTTATTTATAAAAATAAAATGTTTCCAAAATATTCATATAGTTAGCATGTTTCCTAATAAAAATGAGAGGTTCATATCATATGTATAAATATACTCTATACTTTGTCTTTAAGTAACCTAGGTGTATTATTCCCATTTGAAAAAAAGTAAAAATAAAAATGTTGAGGCCAGTAGATTCTTCAGTAGCTGACATTGTTAGCTAATATATGATAGAAGGGTTTAGATTTCATGTAGCTATACCTCCTAGTGCCATGTTCTTTCTGGATGGCTTGTTTTAGTGTAATTGTTTTTCCCGTTTTTCACATTTTTAGGAACACCGCATTCAGAACTCTTGGAAGAAGTTGAATGTACTCCATCACCTCGATTAGCCCTCACTTTGAAAGTAACAGGTCTTGGAACAACTCGTGAGGTTGAATTACCGCTCACTAATTTTAAATCAACCATCTTTTACTATGTACAAAAATTGCTTCAGTTATCCTGTAATGGCAATGTGAAATCAGATAAACTTAGGCGTATTTGGGAGCCAACATACACGTAAGAGACTTTAATTTAATTTTTTAAGTATGTATTTTCATAGTATATGAGCCAGGAAGCAGTATATTTCTGTATTTGGACTATAGGAACAGAAAAGATTTGATTTTTGTTCTGTTGATTTATAGGAACAGATAAGATCATTTTTGACCCCTGATGTAGAAAGGTTAAGGTTTACAACTAAAAGGAACCTCAGAAATAATCAAAACTAAATCCTTATATAATAATTGTTCAGCTGTTTCACTGGGATTTTGTATGAAATACTAAATATTTTCTACTTGTTATTTGTTTTGGGGTCTGTGAGTTAAACTTACCTCCCTTTTGTTCATTCATTCATTCATTCATTTATTCATTCATTCATTCATTCAACAAATGATTATCAGTGACCTTGGGCAAATTTATTTAACATTTCAGCACCTCACTTTGCTAGTGTGTAAAATGAGAATGGTTGTGAGGAATCAGTGAATGAATGTGTGTAAAGCGTTTTGGTGCTCTGTGATGGAGAAGGTGCTCAATAACACCTATAACAATTATTTATATAAAACATGCTGTGTAATACGAGGTTTGTCCAGAAGGTGTCCAGCCATGTTATATGAAAAATAGAGACCTTTTTTGAAGAAGATACAAGAAATGTGGTACATAGGACAATGACCCCTCTGTCCCCTTCATAGTAGGTACATTGGGACCTCACACAAGTTTTCTCAATCATCATCAGCTGCCCCATAGTATTTTCCTGAATCTCATCAAGATTTCCTGATATCCCTTCCCTCTCAAAGGTGATTTTAGTTTTGGGAAAAGCCAGAGGTTACTGGGCACCAAACCTGGGCTGTAGGTGGGCTGAGTCACCTGGGTGATTTGATGTTTTGCCATAAAACTCTACACGAGACATGATGCATGAGCGGGTGTGTTGTGATGAAGCTGCCACTCCCCAGTTGCCCATAGCTGTGGCCTTCTGAATCATCTGCATAGTTTCCACAGAGAAATGTGCAAGCTTAATGCAAAATTTGATGTAGATTTGTTGCTCTACTCACTCAGTCATTTTGAATGTGATGGCCGCACAATACACGTGCTCACTCAATGCTGTCTACCACCCCCACTCACTAGTACACTGAAGTCATCATTGTTCATGCATGTGCATTCCAGGTCACTCTCCTTGGCTGTCAGGTTACATCCAAGTTGTACAAAACGTGTTATATTAACAATGGCTGGGCCTTTTCTGGACAACCTCGTGTATTAATTTATACATAGTTTAATATTATATCATATTTATATAAAATAAATAAATTTATCATTATCCTTATGTGACTCTACATTTGCTAGTATATTTTTCTAATGTTCTCTTAACACTGACAATCCTAAGTAATGTCCAGTGAAATAATCTAGGTCCTTTTGAGATAGGACAGAAGGTCATCATGCCAGTTTCTCCTTCTTTAATTTTTATTAGAGTTTAAAATTTGATCTCAACTCCCTTACATGTTATTTCATATTTTTAAAAATTCCAGGTCTTATTTATATTTTATTTGCAGTAATGCTAAATTTATAAACCATAACTCCTTTTCCAGACTATGATTTCTGCTACTTTTCACTGTTTAACAGATATTAATGTTTTGTTCTCATAAGTTCTCCCTGAGTTCATTGTTTAATGTAGTAAGTAGATGGCTAACAAGTGGCATCACATATATATATATATATATATATATATATATATATATATATATATATATATATTAAAACTGAAGTCTTAATGGAAATAACCACAAGTCATTTGACTTATGAATTAACTTGAATGTTATCTTCATGTTTAGAATCATGTACAGAGAAATGAAGGATTCTGACAAGGAAAAAGAAAATGAAAAAATGGTAAGTTATATTTAGAAAGTGGGTCTTATTCTTGGCTATTTAGGAAAAAAGACAAAGAAAAACTAACACTTTCAATTGCTCATTTGAGGGGAAAATCACTAATGTGGAATTCTTTAAATTAAGTGCATGATCTTAAAGCTACTTTTTGTAATGCATGTAAAATAGCACAGATTTTATAATCAGGAAAGGCCAACATTTGGTTTTTGCTGTTGTAGGGCTGTTGGTCTGTAGAGCATGTGGAACAGTACCTTGGCACTGATGAATTACCAAAGAATGACTTGATAACCTACCTGCAGAAGAATGCAGACGCCGCTTTCCTGCGCCACTGGAAATTAACTGGCACTAATAAAAGTATTAGGAAAAACAGAAATTGTTCTCAGCTCATAGCTGCATATAAGGTATATATTGGCATCAGAAACCATTTTCATTGGGAATAGCTTTGTGCTTTGTTTTGCAGCTTTTAAAGATTCTTAAGGAAGAGCAGTTTATTGGGACATACTTAAAAATGATGTTGAATTAACATTAATGTGCCACTGCTAAAACTTGAAATGGTTTGTGGCATTCAACTCTAGTGCATAGTCTTAACTGTGGCTTATAGTGCTTTTATTTTATTTGTGAATTTTAATGGTTTAGAACACATGAAGTTTTTACTTGGGTGATACTGTTTTTATTTAAAAAGAGGGCAATTATTTGAAAAATTCCAGTCTTTTCAAAGTAATACTAACAGGATGATATATTGCTTTTCTTGAAAATGTGATTAATTGCTAGTTTTGCTGATTGTTTCCTCAGGACTTTTGTGAGCATGGAACAAAGTCTGGCTTGAACCAGGGGGCCATTTCTACACTTCAAAGTAGTGATATTCTTAATTTGACAAAAGAACAGCCTCAGGCCAAAGCAGGCAATGGACAGAATTCTTGTGGAGTAGAAGACGTCCTTCAGCTTTTACGTATTCTGTATATAGTTGCAAGTGACCCTTATTCAAGAATATCCCAAGAAGGTTTGTAAGAAGCCTTTTCATTTCTGTGGCATTTAAAAAAACAAATCAGTTCATATTTTTATTAATTTCATTAATTTTACAGAAGGTGATGAGCAGCCTCAGTTTACTTTCCCACCAGATGAATTCACTAGCAAAAAAATTACAACAAAAATTTTGCAGCAGATTGAGGTAATAAAATCAGATAGTTAAATTTTTAACTCCGTAACCTTTGGTCAAAGTATTGCCTCTCCTTCCTTTATGACCTCCCACCATCTCTCCCTTCCCTCTGATTCAGTGATTTGGGCCTTATGGTTCATTGCATTCGATTCCACTTAAGAATTGATTCCCTTTTATCTTTTTAAATAATTGTCTGAGACATTGTTACTTGTTAATTTGCAGGAACCATTGGCATTGGCAAGTGGGGCTCTGCCAGATTGGTGTGAACAATTAACCAGCAAGTGTCCTTTTCTCATACCATTTGAAACTAGACAACTTTATTTCACATGTACGGCATTTGGTGCATCAAGGTAGGGAATGTATCCTTTTATATTTTTCAAATTTTTTTAAAGTTAGTAGATAAGCTCAAAATGTACAAAATATATTTTATGTCAAGACTGATAAAGAGAATATATTATCTTAATTTTTTTTAAGTTATCAACATTGAAATATTACTTGGTTTCCAGCCGGACATGTGCTGTCTTAGAGTAGTGTGGATTGGACTCTTGGAATAGTGTGGGCTGGAGTACGGTTATCCTCTCAGTATCTGCTGGGGATTGGTTCCAGGAACCCTGTGGATACCAAAATCCATGGGTGCTCAAGTCCCTTAGCCAGCCCTCTGTGCCTGTGGGCTCTGCATCCATGGATACAGAGAGCCTACTGTACGGTTTTCTGCCAGCTAGCATATACTGTATAGTTTTTAAGTAGCATACATAAATTATTAGTTGCTTAAATTTCCAGGAATACCAAATTAAATGCTTGCAAATAGCTTCCATAGCACTGAAATACATCTACCATCTGGCCATTTAATATACTACATATTTTGCTTATTTTTGTTTTTCTTTTTTCCTTCCACTAGATGAAGGTTTTATGAGGGTGGGAATTTGTGGCTGTTTTGCTCAAAGTACATCTAGCTAATAGATGTAAAAATGTTATAATTTAAAATGGTACTGTTTGTTTTCCTGATAAGTTACATCGATGTATCATTTTATTTTATTTTATTTTTTTAAAGATTTTATTTATTTATTTTTAGAGAGGGAAGGGAGGGAGGGAGAGAGAGAGAGAGAGAGAGAAACATCAATGTGTGGTTGCTGGGGGACATGGCCTGCAACCTAGGCATGTGCCCTGACTGGGAATCCAACCTGCAATGCCTGGTTCGCAGCCCGAGCTCAATCCACTGAGCTACACCCACCAGGGCGATGTATCGTTTTATACCCTTTACAAAGCATTTGTACACACAACTTCAGGCCTGGTGTTTAAATAGCACTGATTGTGATTTCTGTTTTATAGATGAAGAAATTGATTCTCAGAGTACTTAGCCAGGTTGCCTGACATTACCAAAAAATTGTAATATACACGAGAGTAGATCTTTCATCTCACTCATAGTTTAAGATTTTTCCTTCTACCCTAGATGTGTTAGCTCTGCACTGCTGAAAAGAAAATGTTTTAAAATCATACCAGCATTTTAAAAAAAATTTTAAGAGTTTATTAGAGTTTGTTTGAGCTAAACATTGGACACACCTGGAAGCAAGATCTCAAAAGACTTGAGAATATATTCCCAAAATCACAATACCATTTTCATGGTGACTTTTAGATTGTATCAAGGTAATAAAGATAGCTTAACCATTTTTTAGTTTCTCTGATGTTAGAAAATGTTTGTATTTTTATGTACTAGTTTAGTAGTACATTCAACTGTTGCTGTATGCTGCAGCTACATAGATATTTTTCTATTTCAGAGCAATAGTGTGGTTACAAAACCGACGTGAAGCCACTGTGGAAAGAACAAGGACCACAAGTAGTGTAAGGCGAGATGATCCTGGAGAGTTTCGAGTTGGTCGTCTGAAGCATGAGAGAGTAAAAGTTCCACGTGGTGAATCACTGATGGAATGGGCTGAGAACGTCATGCAAATCCATGCAGATCGGAAATCAGTTCTTGAGGTACCTTATATAAAATTTGTTTCTGTGCAGGAATGACAGAGAACCAGCCAGACTATATATTCCACTGCCTAAAAATTACATTAGATAGAAGTGAAGAGGAATTTCTCTGCCCTCTGTGCAAAGGCCTCCTCTGGCAGAGCATCTTTCATAAGAGGATGTCAACTCACCTTGGTGTCAGGATCTTGTGATTTAATGAGCAGCAAATGATATCTTCACTCTTGAGATGGGGAAATGCTTGGGCTATTTGAAGGACCTACCTGTTTCTTAGCAAAGCCTGGGCCAAATACTAGTACTCACAAAGGATTCTTTTTGATACTCTGAATGTTACCTTTATGTAAGCTATGCTATTAGATATCTCCATTTTTGGAGCACACTGTTTTATAATACTGTTTCACTTAGATTGTGCTTGGTATTAAATACTTGATCTATATTGAGAGACATTATAATAAATGGCAGTATGAAGTTCAGTATATTTATGATAGAGATGTTATTGGGGGCATTGTTGATTATATGTTATATACATGTTATTTCTTATAATGTATATTTCATAATATATATTTCTTATATACATATTAATTCTTCCTTAATTCTTCAGGAAGAATTATTTTTCCTGCCAACAGATTTGAACCAGCCGGTGTATCTTTTAGGTCATAGATGATCCCAATGAATATATCTCTAGAAAATACATAAGGTTTATTCTTTCTACCCATATATTCCTCTAACCTAAATAAATAACCCTTAGTTATTTACTTATTTAGTTTTACTATGCACTGTGTGCTTTGTAAGCTGCCTGAAATCAGTTTTTAAACAGGTAGAATTCGGATAAAAACCTTTAGAGTGATTACATAAAGTCAGAAGTAAGGGGAAGAGTTTAGGTTTTGTTGTTACGTAGACACATTCAAATCTATAAACATCATTTCCTCGAGCAAATTATTTAACCGCTTTATCTGAAATCTGGTTTCCTCTGGTGTGAAAAGGAGGTCACATATTGAAGTTTGCCCACATCCAATGTTTCCGTTTCTGCGGTTTCCTTTAACCTCGGTCAGCAGCAGTCTGACAATATTAAATGACACATTTCAGAAATGAACAATTCATAACTTTCAAATTACCCCTGTTTCGAGCATGATGCAGTTTTGTGCTGTCTGTGAATCATGCATTTGTCTGGTGTTGCGACGCTATACATACTGCCTGCCTGTTAGTCATTTAGTAGCTATCTCAGATATCAAATATCTAGAAAGAGACCACATTCACATAACTTTTGTTATAGTATATTGTTATATTTTATTGCTGTTGTTAATCTTCTGCTGTGCCTAACTTACAAAGTTTTCATGAGTAAGTATGCAAAGGAAAAAATACAGTATACGTAGGATTTGGTACTACTCACAGTTTCAGGCATTCACTGGGGGTCTTGGAACGTAGCCCCCTGTGGATGAAAAGAAACTACTGCTATCTATTTTGTACAGTTGTTGGGAGAAGTAAATTTATGAATAGTGTTCACCACAGTGTTTAGACATGTAATAATGCACAAAGAAAATGAAAAATACTTCCATGTTGCTTATATTATACTGCTGCTATAAAACAAGTATATTACTGGATTGGATATGACTAATTATGGCAAGAATGGGATCACTTAAACTCACTTGTACCTATAATTTATTTGTTCATATTTTATTTAGGTTGAATTTTTAGGAGAAGAAGGAACTGGCTTGGGACCCACATTAGAGTTTTATGCTCTGGTGGCAGCAGAATTCCAAAGAACTGACTTGGGAGCTTGGCTTTGTGATGATAACTTTCCAGATGATGAGTCCCGTCATGTAAGATTTATTTTCCATTTTATGATTTGATTTGTGATTTTGCTTTTAGAAATTACTAAAAATAAGTTAGGTTTTTAGGACATAAGCCAGGTTGTTTTTGAATCTTTATTATTCAGTAATCTTGATATTAAAATGTTTTTGAAGGATAATAGTTGCAAAAATAATTTAATAAAATGTATATCTAAATACCTTTAGATAGCTAAATTAAAGATGTTTAATGCTTATGGATATTTAATTTTATTTACATTTCTCCCTTTAAAAAATTAGGTTGATCTTGGAGGTGGGTTGAAACCTCCTGGGTACTATGTGCAGAGGTCATGTGGACTGTTCACGGCACCATTTCCTCAAGATAGCGATGAGCTTGAAAGGATCACAAAACTCTTTCATTTCCTTGGAATTTTCCTGGCCAAATGCATTCAAGACAATAGACTTGTGGACTTGCCTGTTTCTAAACCTTTCTTTAAACTCATGTGCATGGGTGACATTAAAAGCAACATCAGTAAACTGATTTACGAGTCGCGAGGTGACAGAGGCTTACACTGTACTGAAGGTCAGTCTGAAGCTTCTACAGAAGAAGGCCATGATTCACTCTCAGTAGGGAGCTTCGAAGAGGATTCAAAATCAGAGTTCATTCTGGACCCCCCCAAACCGAAACCCCCAGCTTGGTTTAATGGAATATTAACTTGGGAAGATTTTGAACTGGTAAACCCACACAGAGCCAGATTTTTAAAAGAAATTAAAGACCTTGCCATCAAGAGGCGCCAGATTTTAAGCAACAAAGGTCTTTCTGAAGATGAGAAGAACACAAAATTACAGGAACTAGTGCTGAAGAATCCATCAGGATCTGGGCCTCCACTTAGCATAGAGGACTTAGGGTAAGCTTTATATAAACATTCTTCAACCTAATGGATGAGTAAGTTCTAAAGCTTTTGTTTCTTTGTTCCCGTAAATTTGCAGTATTTCAATAAAAGGCTGTTAAGAACAATAATGTGCTATAGAGATATTGATTGCTGTTTTTAATTGTAAAATTTTTTATTTAATTTTAGAGGGAGGAAGGAAGAGAGAAACAAATACAAATTTGTTGTTCTGCTTATCTTATGCATTCTTTGGCTGATTCTTATATGTGCCCAGCCTGGGGATTGAACCCGCAACCTTGGTGTATTGGGATGACACTCTAACCATCTAAGCTACCTGGCCAGGGCAGGAAATATTATTGATTTTAATTTTTGATTTGCTGGTATTATACAGATAACTCAGAATACCAGAACATAGTTTATTAATCAACAAACCTCTGAAAGATTATCTGATTTGTCAGATGTGATAAATGTATATATCTGGTATGGAAAAGTCAAAAGCCAAAAATATTTTGACATATATTATCTAATTAATATGTAGCCTACATGGCAAAGCTCAAAGCAGCTTGCTCTGTAATCAGCCTTATTCCCAATGGCTGCATTAACTAACTCATATGCCATTAAGACTTTTGATAAAATTCTATTAATTTATATATATATAATTATTACAACCTTGGTGTGTTTTATTATGGTTTTGGGGTGACTACAAAGTTTGCTTTCTTTCCCTCCCCCGCTCCCTCTCTTATATTCAGAGTTTGATAGAGGGTGAGGTGGTGGCACAGCCTGAATAACTTCAGTGAAGCAATAGTTTCTTCCTGTGGAAAAAAATCTTTTAAACATGTTGCCATAATTCATTGCAAAAATCTTTAGTTCATTCATTTTGTGCCATAACTCAATGAAATATGGAAAGGTGGTGGTTTTGTGCATTATTGCAAAGCCAGGTTAGGTAACAGGTTGGCCTAATAGTTTTTGTGTATAGGATTTGCATTTATTTTTAGAGAGAGGGGAAGGGAAGGAGAAAGAGAGTAAGAGAGAACTGTTGATTGGTTGCTTCTCACATGCACCCTGACTGGGGACTGACCCTGCAACTCAGGCATGTTCCCTGACTAGGAATCAAACCTATGACCTTTTGCTTCGTGGCATGACACCCAACCAACCGAGCCACACCAATCAGGGCAGGATTTACATTCAAAAATGCCTTGTGCTTAATATCTAAGTTAGTACTGTGTATACTGAATATTTTGCTGGAGAAGTGGGGGCTCATGATTTTGGTGGGGATGTTATAAAAATTAAGTACCAGTGGTAGCTGAATCTTAATCTAATCCTTATTTGTCCTTCCAGTTTAAATTTCCAGTTTTGCCCTTCCTCAAGAATATATGGTTTTACGGCTGTGGATCTCAAGCCAAGTGGTGAAGATGAGGTAAAAATTTTGCTTTTGATACAGTTTTAAGTTCAGAATCATCCTCTTACTGAAGCCAGTAGTACTAGGTGCTACTGAAATATTCTTAGATATAAACAATAATGTTGGCAATTTTTTCTTTGCAGATGGTAACAATGGATAATGCAGAAGAGTATGTGGATTTGATGTTTGACTTCTGTATGCATACGGGTATTCAGAAACAGATGGAAGCCTTTAGAGGTAAATTTTAAGTCTCTTTTGCTTAATCACTCTACTTTCACTTTGAGGAATTTGAAATTAAAACACTGCTTCAGTCAAGAATCGCTGATAATGTCCTGATTTGCCCTCTAGTTTTTTGTCTTCCTAATGATCCTGCACAGTATCTGGAACAGGTTGGAATGTTGGCACGCTGTCGCATGCACTCAATTTGCTACTTCTGATTTACAAGGGGGTGCTTTTGGGTCCATTTCCTAATTCGTTAGTAGTCATTAGGTTGCATTCTTTCCACATTACATGATCAAGATGAATTAAACCATGCTAGAACCTAAGTTCTGGTGAAGATTGAAGCAGATACATTAGACCTTTCAAAACTAACTGATTTTGAAAATGAAAAGATAGCTTTGGTTGGCCTATATGGTACAATGAGAAATTAGAATTTGGTGCTGACCATAGTGACTGAATATTCTCTGTTCACATTTGTGATATTGAGCAGAGGTTTTACTTTAAACTGTAACATAGTTTTTTCAAGCTGTTTAATCTCTATATATTTTCAAACATTTATTAATATTTTGATTTAAAATTTGATATTTTGAAATTGTAATTTAAAAACTCAGTTGTTTTGTTTTTTTCTGTGTATATAATGTAGATGGTTTTAATAAAGTTTTTCCAATGGAGAAATTAAGTTCCTTTAGCCATGAAGAAGTCCAAATGATCCTTTGTGGAAACCAGTCACCATCCTGGGCAGCAGAGGATATTATCAATTATACTGAACCTAAGTTGGGCTATACACGTGACAGGTATGTGTTGGTTATTTTTAAAATGTTATTTATTTTTAGTTTTATAGAGAGGGGAAGGGAAGGAGAGAGGGAGAGAAACATCAATGTGTGGCTATGTCTCACACACCCCCTACTGGGGATCTGGCCCACAACCCAGGCATATGCCTTGACTGGGAATTGAACCAGCAACCTCTTGGTTCGCAGGCCTGTGCTCAATCCATTGAGCTACATCAGCCAGGGCTTAAAATAAAATCATTTATGTTCCCAAGTCAAATGGTAGATGATATCTAAAGAACTTTGATCCAGTGACATTTGTAAAGCAGGTGAGAAAGCAGTTAAAACTCACACTTATCAAGAAGCATATCCATTAGACTAATTTCACACAGAAAGACAAGTGAGTCTTGGCTAAGTTCAGATTCCTTTTCTCACTGTTTTAATTATTCATTATTTTTAAAATTGGGTAAACTGTAGACTCTTAGGCTTTATTGCTTTTATGTTAACATTTTATTTTTTCCTTTTTATTGAATTTATTGGGGTGATACTGGTTAACAATTATACAGGTTTCAGGAGCACAATTCCACAACACACCATCTGTACAATGTATTGTGTGTTCAACTCTCTGTCCGTCACCGTTTATCCCCCATACTTTCCTCTGCTTCCTTCCAGCCTTCCCCCCAAATCAATACTGTTGTCTGTTTCTTAAGTTTTCTCTCCCTTTGTCTTTTTTGCTCAATCCCTTCACACCCTCACATCTAGAACCGCCCCCCAGCCTTCCTCAGGGGGAAGCTGTTTGCCTGCTCTCTGAGCCTGTCACTATTTCGCTTGTTAGTTCATTTTGTTTCTTAGATTCCACATATGAGTGAAATCATATGGTATTTGTCTTTCTTTGACTGGCTTATTTCACTTAGCATAATATTCTCCAGGTCCATCCATGCTATTGGAAAGGTTAAGATTTTCTTTTTTTTTTTTAATAGCTGAGTGCTATTCCATTGTGTAAATGTACATTTTCAAATCTCAAATTTATAGAAAAATGTAAGAATAATTGAAAGCATTCCCTATATTTGTCCAGATTCACCTGTACTTAAGATTTTGCTGTATTTCTTTATATACATGCACACACACACCTGCACATATGTGTGTGTATAGACACACAGTCATGCTGTTTCCCTAAACCATCGGAGAATGTTATATTTATCATGTCCCTTCACTCTTTAATACTTCAGTGTACGTTTCTGAGAGTGTGGATATTCTCCCATGTATGCATATTAGCTAGAAATTCTTGATGCTATACTATTACCTAATCTGTCATCCATAGTCTAATAATGTCCTTAATAGCACACTCTTCAGCCCTGTGCCTCCTGTATCAGGTTGCTTTTTGTTGTGATGTTTTTAATCTGGAACAGTCCGTCAACTAATTTTTTTCATACCAATGACATTTTGAGACTACAAGGCCCTAGGTTTTTTTAAGTTCCCAAACTAATATAAATGAAAGAATACTATGAATTATTTTAAACTTAAAAGATACTGTTTATGTAGCATTTTATTTTTAAGAATTTTTATTTTTTAATTTTTTTAAAGATCTTATTTATTCTTAGAGAGATGGGAAGGGAGGGAGGAAGAGAAGGAGAGAAACATAAATGTATGGTTGCCTCTTGCACGCCTTCTACTGGGGACTGGCCCGCAACCCAGGAATGTGCCCTCATTGGGAATTGAACCAGCAGCCCTTTGGCTCGCAGGCCGACACTCAATCCACTGAGCCACACCAGCCAGGACTATTTATTTATTTTTAGAGAGAGAAGGAAGGGAAAAAGAGGGAGAGAAACATCAGTGTGAGAGAAAATATCAATTGGTTGCCTCTTGTACTTACCCTGTCAGGGGACTGAACCCCCAACCCAGGCACATGCCCTGCCTGAGAATTGAACCAGTGACCTTTAGCCTTGTGGGATAATGCCTAACCAACTGAGCCACACTGGTCAGAGCTGCACAGCATTTTTTAAAGAAAACTTTTTATTGAAGTTTAACAGAGAAGTACACAAATTGCAGTATAGCCTGGAGAATTTTTTTCAACAGGAATACAACTGTGTAATTGGTACCCAGAATAGGAACAACTCCAGAAAGTTCCCTTCCCCATCATGTTCTTTTCTAGTCATTAAATTACTATTCTGGCTCTGGTTGAGTAGTTCAGTTGGTTTAGCGTGTCGACCCCATGCACTGAGGTTGTGGGTTTGATCCCCAGTCATGGCACACAGAAGAATCAATCAGTGAATGCTATTACCAGAACAACAAATCGATGTTTCTCTTTTTCTCTCTTTAAAATCAATTTGAAAAGTCACTATTCCCATTGATTAATTTTGCGTGCAGTTATGTGTTCTTTCAGGTGTGGCTTCTTTTTGTTTAACATAATGATCATGAAATTCATACATACTTTGTCATATAATGGTAGTTTATTTCACTGTAACAAGAATGGAATACTCCTTTGATAATTTAGGCTTATATGGATAAGTTATGCCAAGGGTATTTTGAGCTTTTCTGAGTTGTTGGCTTTATTGCATGTTTGATCTGTATCCTCCATCAGTGTTTCAGTTCTTAGTGAGTACAAGAGTCTTGAAGGATATATGTATCTCTCTCTTAAATTGTAATGCTCACCTGAAGGTATATGTATTGACTTGAGAGAGAGAGGAAGGGAGAGAAAGAGAAATATCAGTGTGAGGAAGAAATGAGAAACATCCATCAGTTGCCTCCTGTACATGCCCTGATTGGGAATCAAATCAGCAACCTTTTGCTGTACGGGGCGGCACCTCAACCAGCTGAGCAGCCCAGCCAGGGCTTGAAGGATGTTTTTAAAGGAGTTTGTGTCACCTCATTTTATACTTACTTAAGGGTCTCTAGACAGTGCATTGTTCTGACGTGTGGATATTGTTTTGGTTGTAATTGCCGGCCTACAAACTACTGGTAGTGTTTTTCATTTAAACCAGCTGTCAAGTCAGTTATAACTATTTTTCTTCTTTCAGCCCTGGTTTCCTGAGGTTTGTGAGGGTTTTATGCGGCATGTCTTCAGATGAAAGGAAAGCATTTCTGCAATTCACCACTGGTTGTTCAACTCTACCTCCAGGTGGACTGGCTAACCTACATCCCAGACTCACGGTTGTACGCAAGGTACAAATTCTAGCTAGTGGACAATCCAATTTAGTTACCTAACGATTAAAAGAAAGAAATATTTAAAGCTGTGGTCTTATGTTATTTTCAATTTTCTGTGTGTAGGTTGATGCTACTGATGCAAGCTATCCGTCAGTGAATACATGTGTACATTATCTAAAGTTGCCAGAATATTCTTCGGAGGAAATCATGAGAGAGCGCCTGCTAGCTGCTACAATGGAAAAAGGCTTTCATCTCAATTGAGCTTTGAAGTGCAATGGGAGACATCAGAGACTTTTAATATACTAGGGAAGCCTCTCATGTTTGTGTGAAGAGAAGCATATGATCCTCCACGCTAATGACACTTGCCTTTTTTTCCACCATTAAGGCTTTCAGAACATGTGGAATAAGTTTGTTAGCTGCTAATGACAAAACAAATCCTGTAACTACCCAGCCAGCAAGTATATAGCACAGAACACTGTGTTGCTGCAAGGGCTTATGTGACTGGAATAAGGTGGTCCTACTCGACTGTTCCAAAGAGCGCTTCTCAGATCTTCAGTGTTCACTGGTAAATTTCTAACAGTGTGTTTGTGTCAAGTTTGTCATTTCATACTTCATACACTACAGTTGCCATCACCGATCCCTGTTTTGCTGGCTTTTAAGCTACTTGGTCAAAAATCCTGCTTCTGTAAAACATAGAGAGTTAATGAGCATCTCAAGCTTTTTCCCCCCCTTGTTAATGATGCCTGCACTATCAGAGTATTCTCGTGTTCTCTCTTCGTTTGGCATATAATCATGCACAACCTTTTATTTCTTTGAGGTGGGAGTATATTTTTATTTCCTAAATGCCATACTATAAAGATCAAATTCTTAAGTGTGTTTGTGCAGTTCAAAAATAAAGATATATGAAGGGGAAAAGAAAAAAAAAACACTGGTCTAGATGCAAGGCACACTTAAACTGAGTTTTACTTTTGATTGTATTTTCTTTGTATATTATAAACAGTTATTTAACTTGTTGGAGTTTGAAGTAAAAACTTTCCAAAATGTATGCTCAATAATCATTAAAATGTTTGCAGCGTACAAAACTGTGTCATGTGACTATTTCACTGCAACCACCAGTTTAACTAGATACTTTTCATTTTGAATCGAGATTTAATTAGTTTTTTGAAATTATATGAAGAAATCTATTTTTCTATAATAAATACATTTATTGAAACTGGAAAGCTAGAAATATGCTCACATACTTAATTATGATCCAACTGTTGTATTCTTAAAGTATTCTTTAGCTAAAAATGGCCAATTTATTTGTGTTAACTTTTTAGATATCAGGTCTGCTATTTACCATTGTGTCTGAAGGGATGTGTAAATCTAAGATGCAAGAGTGATTTTGGATGTTGTGTTAGCATGAAAAGAAACCAGGATACTGCTATTTTGTGGTTTCAAAGAAGGGGCTCTGTTGCCATTTTCCAGACTCCACTGATTTATCACGTCTGTGCACTTAGGTGAAAGGAATGTTGCTAGGCTTGATTTAGCCACATGGCATTTTTAGGAGTGAAAAGCATTTTTTGGAATTGTCCATTATTTACCTGTTTAAAAGGTACATTCCCTTTCTACATTAGAAGAGGTATCTCCTACTACAGTCAGTCATTTGAGCACTGTTTTTATTCTCTGCAGGAGAATGGTGTGACTGTGTAATCAGAGACAACATTTAAATAACTCACCATATTGTTAGCTTCACAGTTCTCTGTGAGAATAAAAGTTAAAATAAAACATAGCAATATTAAAATGTATGATCTATGCTTTAATCCAAAAAATAGTGGTGGTGATTGTCTCAACAGTTGTGAATGCATGACTAAAATTTTATAATAGTATGAGAATTAAAATCCAGTATATGTAGTACTGCCATTATTTAAGTCTCTAAAATCTACATCAATAGCCAGCTTCTTCCAAGACTAGCCCAGCAAAAGGGTCAGCAAACGATGGCCTGCTGCTTGAATAGCCCATGAGCTAAGTATGGCTTCAAATTTTTTAAGTAATTGAAAAAAATAAAAAGAAAAATAATATTTTATGATGTGAAAGTCTTATGAAATTCAAATTTCAATGTCCATAAGGTTTTATTAGAACACAGCATGCTTATTCACTTACGTATTATCTATGGCTGCTTTTGTACTACTGTGGCACAACACAGACCATAAGGCCCAGAAAGCCTGAAGTATTTACTATATGGCTCTTTACAGAAAAGTTTGCTGAATCCTGGGCTAGCATATGGCTGTAGCGGGTAGAGTTGATGAGTTTATAAAATTAGTAACTGTTTGAAATGTCAGGAGTCTTCCAGCAGAAAGAAAAGTCCAAGAACCAGGTAAAGCTGACCAATCAGAGACAAATTTCATGAGTGTTAAATTACCCAAAACTGGTAGTCACTGTTCAGCAGTTAACCTGAAGTGGGATGATGATACAGCTGGAGGAACAGGCACACTGCGTTGACTGGTGGGGCTCATGGGTGGGGCCTCATCCCGCAAACCAAAAGGTCGGGTCTGACTCCTGGTCGGAGCACATAACTGGGATGTGCCCCAACTGGGGGCTGCAAGAGGCAGCTGGAAGAGGTTTCTCCCCATGTCTTTCTCCCTCCCTTCCCCTCTAAAAATAGATAGATAGATAGATAGATAAGATTTTAATCACATTACAGTTCCCTTTTCATAAATCAAGTGTTATGACACATCTACTGGGGTCTCCACAATACTAGGTACTTGGGTATTTCTTCCTGTGGTATTTTACGGAGTATATTTCTTAAATTCTTATTCTCTCAAGGTACTAAAATCTGTGCCAAGATGTTATTCAAGTGCTATTTCGGTGTGACCCAGAAATTAATTTTGTTCACTCCCTAGTTACTTCTGGTGTACCAGTTTCAGCAGTTACCTCAATGTGCTGCTGATTAAGTGCCTACCAACTAGGGCAGTGTTTCCTGGCCAGCAGGTCTGTCTGCAAGACCTCTAAAGCACTTTGGTCTAGGCTGGGCTTCCCCCAGACCTTGGCTCTACACACATGCCACTCACTGGTCTGGAAGGTCAGCAGTGTCTTCTCTGCCCTCCTAAATGAGTCTGGAACATTTCAGGTTTGCTTTTGGAGTCTATTACTGACTTCATGCCAGGTCTTTACAGATGTAAACTGTGAAACATGTAAACAGATCAAAAATTTAAACACCTCTGCCCCTCCACACACACAAGAAGAAAAAAAATCAGAAGACTGAATGGATTATTAGTGCCTAGAATGTCCATATATGTTCTTTTGCCAGAGAGTATTATAGATAAAAGAGCTCTTGAAATTCCACTGGATGGCACAGTATTTTAATGTACCAAGACTGAATTTGTATTTCCTCTACTGCACCTGCTCCCCATCCCTACATGCACATAAACATGCTTTTTTCCCACCTAAGACAGTTCTGTATATTCTACTGTTTGACTGAGCAGCAAAAGCATATAGAAAGGTTGGGTCCCTGGCTAGGTACTCAGTTGGCTACAGTGTTATGGTTGTAGGTTTGATCCCCGGTCAGGGCACATACAAGAATCAGTCAATGAAGCCCTAGCTTGATGTGGCTCAGTGAACTAAGCGCAGGTCTGCAAACCAGAGTCGCCGGTTTGATTCCCAGTCAGGGCACATGCCTGGGTTGTGGACCAGGTCCCCAGTGGGGGGCATGCAAGAGGCAACCACACATTGATGTTTCTTTCTCCTCCCTGCCCCTCTGTCTAAAGATAAATGAATAAAATCTTTTAAAGAAGACAAAAAAATGGTCAACAAGCAAAACAAACAAAAACAGGGAATGCATAAATGGAACAACAAATCGATGGTTTTCTTTCTGACCCTTCCTCTCCCCACTCACCCCCACCAAAAAACAACAAAAGAAAGAAAAGCTAGTGGCTGGGGGAAAGGGCATTGCTCTTTTATAGCAGCTTACCATTTTTCTTTGTTTCAAGATATCCCAAGAAAAGGGGATGAAGGAATAAGGAAAGTTAGGGAGGTGGGAGAAGGATTCATTTCATACCAACATGAACAGAGATACCCTTTTGCATCTTACTTTTAAACTTTGATCTAGAGTAAAATTCATTTACAAATAAGTTTACTAATAAGATAAACTCTTTATAATATGGCATAGTGGATGATTGTAAGGGCTCTCTTTTAATGTTTAACCATTTACTATTCTGTAGTAACATTCTCTAGTTAATTACATAACAGCATTGTAACTGCCAAGAGCCCATAAAATTGACCTGAGGCTTTTAGAAACTGGCAAGTAAAATTTAATTCTGATGTTTTCATTAGGCACACAACACAGCAAAGTTGACTTTTTAAGATGTTTTAAAATTGAATTCATTGGAATGACATTGGTTAATAAAATTATGTAGGTTTCAGGTATACAGTTCTGTAATACATCATCATACTATTACTGACTTGATGCCACGTCTTTACAGACGTAAACTTTGAAATATGTAACAGATCAAAAATTTAAAATCCCTGTCCACACCCACACCAGAAAAACAAACAGGACTGAATGAAATATGTAATATTTAATAGTACTGTGTGTTCATCAGCCAAGGCAAGTCTTCCATCGCCATTTGTCCCCACTTTACGCTCTCCCATCTCCCCCGACCCCCTTCCCTCTGGCAATCACCGAGCTGTTGTCTGTCCATGAGTCTTCTTTTTTTCTTCGCTCAATCCCTTCACCTTTCTCATCCAGCCCCCTCTTTTAAGACTTTTACAGTATTTTCAGGTGTACAGCGTAGTAATTGGACAGTCATTCAGAGAAAAAGTGCTGTGTGTGTTTAAGTCAGTTTTAAATTTTTATTGGCTGATAAAGAGCTGCCACACTTTCTTCCATCTCATGCTGCCATTTCTGAATTTAATTTGCAAAGAGACCAAAAATTTTATTTAACAAAATTTGAACAAGTTGGGGGAAATGCTTGTGGTTAGAAAATAAAACTTAGAGAAAGTTTTTCTTTGTACATCATATTTTAAAATACAGTTTTGTCTTCCATTTAGAAACTGTGAAAAACACCTACTTAAAACGTCTTTGGAAGGATGCCCCATTTTGCAGCGTGTGCTCTTCCAGGTTCTGGGCTGCAGATGTTGAGAGGCATCCGTGTTCCCATTTCCTGTGGCTGAGGCCTGCGCCTCCCATTTTTCAGCTTTCTGACATCTTATCAAGAATTAGCAGAGGGGCAAGAATTCTTGCCCGATTCGTTTCTACAATGCAGCCGTTCAACACCATCTCATCCAAAATGATGTATACTTTATCCAAATTAAACATTATCTAGGGTCATATTAAGGAAATTAGTTTTAGAGTTATAAAAGTGTTAACATTAAGTAATAACTTAGGACGCAGCCTGGAATTGTTCCAGTGTAAATTAGTCTAAACATGAAGGTTTTTTTTTTTTTTAAACAGAATCCCTGAAATAAAATTTAAAATTGGTGTCCATATTAGAAATTACGTTCATGTACATGTACACACCTAGTTTCACTTGGTGAAGCTAACTAGACTTAAGCAGAGAATGGAACAGCTACACCTTTTAGCCAGAGGGAGAAGGAATCAGCATACTAAGAGCTGGAGAACTTAAATGATGTCCAGTGAAGCCATTACATGACCTTGAGAACAATGTCTCCCCAGACAATAGCAACAGTAATAGCCATGATTTCTTGAACACACATTATGTTTCATGCACTGTGTTGTGCGTTTGACATGTTATTTCAGTCTTCTCTACAGTTCTGTGGTGTACATGTCACCCTAATTTTACTCAGGAGCAAACAGGCTCAAAGCCATCGTCTAGGCTCACATAACTAGTAGTTGCCAGAGCTGGACCTTCAGCCCAGGGTTTGGCCTTGAGTGCTCTGCCTCCCGGTCTCGGGGCCCTGAGGCTACTGAGTATACACCCTCGTTCAGCCCTGAAACCTGCACCCAGAAACACCTTGACCACATCACGTATTAAGCTGTCATCTACGTCAAACAGGCTGAAGGAAAAGCGACCACAAAGAGGGACGAACGAGAAGGCAAGGCACTGCTGACTCAGTTCCCAAACGAAAAATCTGAATTTCAAGATAGTACCTCTGATAAATGAACAGTTCTAAAAAAATACTCATTTGAGAATTATGGAGCCACTTTAGCTTACTGGTGTCCTTATGGAAAGTTAGTATAGGGCATGAGGGAGGAAGAAAATATTGTCAGCCCATGATAACTACCTAACCCTAGTTAGGAGACCTTCATTTGAGTACCTAACTTTCCTTTTGTGAAAGAGGAGGAACTGGAATGAGATGTTAACAATGGCTGAATGTTTATGAATTCTAACTTTCCATCACTATTTAAACAGTATTATCCTGGTCTATTAAAAACAAACAGCTGACAGGTTGTTTCAAATAGACAAACTTCATTCAACAAATGAGTGATTAAGTGACCCAGGGGCGTTCATAGTTGAATAGTGAATCTTTGTACAGTAATTTCAGATGTTCAAGTCTGTATTGTATATGGTTAGGGAAGTACATCAGTATGGAATGAGACACCTCTGTGAATGACTTTTAAGATTCTATTAGGCTCTGGGGTGATATCCCATTAAGTTCTGTGCAAATAGTCTGCCAGCAGAAAAAACTTTCTCAGGAGCCCATGGGAATTGTCCTTAAGTGACCCAGAAAAAAAAAAACTTTATTCTGTTATACCTATTAATAATATCTCCCAATTATACAGATGATTGCTTTGTCCATGGCCAAACTGGGACTGAAATATTAGGCCCTTGACTCAGTCATCTGTGTTCCCCAGACCCAGACGCCAGAACTCAGAAGCCAAGACAAAGCAGGAATGAGACAGGCAGGTACAAGGCAAGGCCAAGTGGGGGAACCCAGGTGCTTGCGTGTAAAATGGCCTGTGGAACCCCCTGTTGTATTCAACAAGGGCGATGAAAACCCTGGTGCCTTTGAGAATGTCAACTCATCTAAGAGAATTTTCTTTGAGACAGAAGATCTAATTTTAATCTATGTGAACTGAATTGGTTCAGGGATCAAGCTACTCTGAGGATAGTCCCATCTTTGGCAAGTACATGATCAGCAATTCAGATGTTCCCCGGGCAACTGTCCAGCTGTTTTGAAATTCAGATTAAGAATTTACTGCTGAATCATATCGACCACTGACATCCTCGCACTTGCAAGGACAAGGTCCTTCACCTAGTCTGAATTTCCCAACATCCTGGAAACATGAGTTGCTTGCTCAGTGAGGTCATTTTGTACTGTGGGCATGTGACTGTCTATCTGAGTATCTGGCTCAAACCGCTAATAATCATGCAGCCTTCTGGCACTATATAGGGAAACCACAGACCAAATCCAGTGTGAGGCAAAAGCCTGGAAGCTGATTTCCCCTGGAATCATGGGACTCCTTTAAAATAAGAATCCAGCTGTTGGTCACATCTTGATTTGGTTTATGAGCAACTTGTGCACACTGGGGAGGCCAAGAGTAATGGCATTTGGGCTATATGCCAGGTGAGCAGGGACCAAAATACCCTATATGCCAAGCCCCATGGCAGTAAACAGGCACACACTCTTCAACCCTGACGTCAGGAACAAGACAACACGAGAAAGGCCTAGGCTACTGGCCTGTTAATGTGGTGAGTTGACAACGGCTACTTCAAGAAGGTCCTACCTTCAGGCTATGTTGAACTTGACTGACTTAAAGGTTCTTAGGTTGGAGGTGATATGAACTAGCAATATAGCCTCCTGGGGAGAAGATTCATAAGCCCACTTTCTCCTAACCTGGGAAACCTAGAAGGTTTTCTGAATGTCTGTAACATACATTAGAGTTGAATATCTTGAGGTCCCACTAATAATAATGCCATTTGAAATCAATTTTTTAATTAAAGTGATTGAACTGTTTGTCGTTTCTATATAGGAATTTTGATCTCTGAATCATGAAACGCTTTTCATCATGGTATTTTAACAGCACCGTGGTGGCCTAATTATCCTTTAATAAGAGAAAACTGAGCAGCAAACATTCAAAGGGGAAGTCACAAGCAATTCCAAGGCACAGCCCAGCCTAGAACTGGAAATTTCTAACTACATTTTGATCTTGATTTTTTGTCTTATTCGATTTCTTTTCTTTCTTTCTTTCTTTTTTTAAAAATCCTAGTTAAGCAAAGTTTTAATACACGAGGGAGGAAAAAAACTTGCTCTCATTATTTATACTTTGATTCAATTTCCCATAAAGTTAGATAAACTGCCAAAGGCCACTGTCTTCACATTCTCCACACAGCATACGCTTATTGCTGTATAGGAGGCTATCGTCTCGAAGATTCTGCATAGTCCTGGATGCACTCCTTATAATACACTTTTCATTTATAGGCTTAGTATTGTCTCTTGTTAATTAGGCCACTGAACAGGAATGCATTTCTTTAAGTAGGTTTTTCCTTAAAGACCCAAGAGCAACAAAACATGCAGGTGTCATTTTTTAAAGTTTATATAGATTTATGGAAAGTTATTCAAATATGGAAGTTGGCATTGGGTCAAATGCATCTGATTTCTCCTGTATTATTCCTAACTGTTGTCTCTCATGACTGGCTGCCACTACTCCTGAGTAAAACAAAACCCAGAAGCATGGGGCAGAAAGTGTGGGGGTAAGGCGGGGGAGCCTTGGGGGAACAGTAGGGGACGGACACTGGCACCTAAAGTCCTCAGGACACGCTGGAAGGAAATAGGTGGCTCTGGCTAGTGAGAGTCAAACAAGCCTGAAGGCAAAACTGTTCAATCTGGAACAGTCACATCCCTTTTCCAGGTGCACGGCTGACTCTCCAGGGGACCTGTTCGTAATTCTCATCACTCCCCACTCATGAGGGCACTGAGCAGCACTCTACCGTTGGGGAGGGTCTTGACCCTCGTCTCTGGCCCTGCCCTTCCTGAGGCTGGACCAGCTGCACACAGTCCCTACAGCCCAGGGCCCACTCTCACCGCTTCCAGTCCTGCTTGCAATTCGAGTATTTTCAAAAGGAAGAAGACATGTTTAGCAATCTCTTCGTGTGAACCCCACTTCTGGAGAGCATAATCTTACCGAGACATCCAGATACCGTCCTCAAGATTGTTCCCCATTTCTGACTTCTCAAACCAAACACTAGTGTTTCTCTAAAACTTCTTCCCGAATTCAGGAAAAAGTTTTAACAACACCAAGACAGCATGGTGACAGGCACTTTAAAATGTTTTGTTAGCAACTAAATTGCCACAGTGTACTCCAGATGATTATAAAATTTTTAAAACATGCATCAAGTTTAATGATATCTAATTTATAGCCCTAGAGTCCAGGGCCCTGGAAATCCAGAATATCAGCTATGCCTCAAAGTAGCTCTAATGACTGGGACACATGTCACGGAACATCTCGGCACCTCGGCCTCTTCATCTAAAAGTGAGGTCTTAACCTGATAATTTTGTAGTTTTCTTCCAACTCCAAAGTCCTCAAACCCTCTGACTCTAAGAGTAATAACCTTCAGGGAGAGGAGAGCTAGCTCACTCCCTTCTGATATTATCAAGCCATTCCTGATGTAGGCTCCATCGCACCTCAAAAGAAATCCTTTTGTGATGACTTAATTATTGTAACTTTCTGAGACAACAACACTGAGTAAGTTTCAGTTCATTTAGAAGCTGCTACGTCAGTGTAGAATGGTTTCCCGAGGATTCCGAGGGGAATGTCTTTGTTTTTCTGGCCAGTATTTCCATAGCTGCTAGTGGGACAACTACTGTGATTTCTCACTAAGTTAGGCTGGAATGATTTCCTACTTGCAGGAGACATTTCTGGCTTCTGGACCTCTGAAGGTGTTTAGGATTTTAGGACGACAGTGAAGGATAATGAAGGAATGAGATCTACCCCCAGCCCCCGAGTGGCCAGCGATCAGGGCCCGACTGCCACTCGTGGTGGTGCCGATTTCTGTCACCTTGCGCACCTCCCTTCCAGGGAGCACGTGGGAGATGTGACTGCCTGAGTCACAGCGAGGGCGAGCAGGGAGGAGACCCTTCCTACTCCTCACCCTCAACTGCAATAAAGAGGGCAAGAACCGTGGTACTTTCACATTACCCACATAAACTTGAAGGTTCCAGAATTAATTGCTCAGGCTTTTGGGCATTAAGGACTTGTAAAATAAAAACATGAATGTTCTAAAGGTTTTTCTTTAAATATTTTTGAATTAAAACACTCTGGATTCTAGGCATACCCTATATTTTTGGGAGAGGGGGCACAAGAATATAAACAGGAATCCAGCCTGTTTCCTTTTTTCTCTTCTTGCACCTGTGGGCTACCACAGTTACCATCCCAGCCGCTGTCATTCCTGCCCCCAGTCCTGGGTGGGGATGGGGGAGAGACCCAGTAAGTTCTGGGGGCCCAGGCAGCTGGAGGATGATCAAGAAGTGGATGGGGCCCTGCAGGCTCTGGGCAAGCACCCTCACCCCATGGAGCGGGAAGCTGCTGAAGGCAGGCTACAGTAGGGCCCCAGGAAAAGGACCCTAGTTGTCCAGGTTAAAGGCAGCACTGCTGCATTCCATTCTAACCGATGTAAGCCAGGTCTTTAAGCCTCTTTAAAGGCACCAAATACCAAAAAGACTGTTACGGTTTTCTGCACCTTCACACATACAGTAGGTAAACGCGCCTGGAGCGGCCGGACATCTGCCACACGGCACCACTCAGAGTGCCGCCCCCACGAGTCAGCAGGAGGGGGCACAGACAGCTCCTCTGAATGACAAATTATCTGAAGAATTCAGCAAACCTAAGGCTTCAAGGTGGAGCATATTTCAGGAAGCTTATCAGTTGTTTCCTAAAAACCATCTTTTAAAAAAAATTTTGTTTACCTTTATTTTTATTTATTAAACTAAAAACCATTTTAACTCATGAATCTGAAGTCTTAAACAAGCCTACCAAAGTATGTAATAGGGCATACTCTCCTTCCAGAAGCAGGGCCTCAGGAATCTGCAGACAACATTTCAGCCCAGTGGGTGGAGTGGAATGTGAGGAGGGTGCAGGGACTTATTCATGGCACGTGAATGATTTGGGTCATTGACGTGCTTGCTCCCAAGGGCGCAGTCTGCACCACCAGCATGACTGCAACAGAGTTTGCACTTAGAAGGATTTTCAGCAAGTCAGAATTTCTGTCCTGCTTTTTGTGCTTAGGTTGTTTCTTTATAAAATCCCATTCCATCTCGCTCTATGAAGTAGAACAAGCTCATACTAAGGAGAAATGTGAATGGTGCATTTTATTTCTTAAACTCTACCCATGCAGACTCTGGCTCCACTCCTGCTGCTGCACCAAAACTGAGCCTTAAATTGTGTCTGCCCCATGTGGGCTGACAGGGGAGGCTTTCGTAAGCTTGAGCGTACACAAGATTACGTGCTTTGAGTGCTGGGAGGACCAACTCCAGGTTGTGATATCAGCTATCTGTTTTCAGCCCTTCAAGGACTAAGGAAGTCTTCTTGGCACAACAGACCTGAGCAACATTACATGTTCCAGCAGGTTCCTGGTTCCATGCTGCCAGGGTGGCGGCACAGGTCGTTTGGGGCCTTACACAGAGGGAGCAGGGAGCCAGCTGCACCTCTAAAAGGCTCCCTGGTCTTACCGTCATGGAAGTGGCATGTAGAGATACTCCCCACACACATGACAGGTGAAAAAGAACTATGTCTGAGGCAGAGTAGAGTCATGGGTTTTTAATTTAAATTTTTTTTTAGATGGCTGAAGACACAAATGCTTTAAGAATGTCAGCAGAAGAGAGGTGCCCTAGGCCCTGCCTGGCCTGTCACCTGCTCCACTTTCGGAGCTTCGGAGATTTCCGTGAAATTACACCTAGAGAGATTTAGTTCCCTTCTCTAAAAGACGCAAATGATCTGTCAGATGGATATGCTTAAGTAATTCCTCAGGACAGTAAATAAATTGGCCAGAGCAAGAGAAGGCAAAATGAAACTAAGTAAACTGAGGGGAAAGGTACAAACTGTGCGCCTCAGTGTGGAAATTAAATTCAAACAAGAATGCTGGAGCTCATTACATGGACCTATGCTATACACCAGAGATACAAAGACAAACGCATCTCTATTTCTAATAAATATCTAGTCAACATATGAGACATATCACCACAGCAAGTCCAACTGCACTCCATACCCTATCACATCGGATTCATTTTAACTCTCTGAATGTCTAAACTTGTGAGACTCTCTCCTCCTGGTTCCAGGCGTAAGATAACTCAGCTCAGTTACCTAGAGTCGTGGCAACATCAAATATTAAGGCTGAGTGGATTTTCAAGCTCTTCTAATCTGAATCTGCCATGAGTGGTTGTGTGTCTTGTCCAACACACACAGCTGGCAGGTGGCAGTGCTGGAAGCAGAATTTGGGCTCTGCATTCCCAGGGAAGTATCTACCAGGTTTCACTACCTTCCTGATGACTTTTTAAGCCAAGAGGCATTTCTTGTTCTCTGGTACAAGGAGGAAGAAGCTTATTTTGGAATGCTTTCAAGTGCTTGGTTAAAATGGAATGCTACATGCTGATATACAGCCTGGGCTTGGATCTCCTACGTCAAAGGGACCACAGACCACTAAAGGGCACTCAGATTTTCCCAGTTCATTTAAAAAGGCTTCCAAATACTGCCTGCAAATGAAGTCTATCAACATGACGACATTTTCTATCAGTAGTAAAAGGCAAATGGCCATTTTTCCAGACTATACTGACTCTGGGCATAGGTGTCTAAATGTATGTATGTATGCATATACATACACATGTTACAATTAACATATGTTTGGTATAGTTAAGGTTACTATTTTAGATTCAAGCCTGGTATTTTCCCAAAGGACTCTTATTTATTGCTTTCAAGTGGTAAGCACAATTTTAAAGGAAAAATTAACTTAAACATCAACTTACCTCCAGACTACTCACACAAAACCCATTGGGCTCCTGCCCAAACCTGCAGGCCCACAGTGTTCTAAGCAAGTCATGCTTGTTGTTGGGAACCTTGGATACTTTGATTTAAAAGGGAGAAGAGAAGAAAAGGAGAGGGGAAGCATTCCTGCTTCAAGGGGAGGTGAACAGAAACCAGGTGATTTCTTTAACCCTCTAGCTTATGTTCTTCACAGGCTCACTCTGATCATGCAGAGAAGTCCTGGAGATTCACACCTGGAGTGAGGACCAAGACTTTCTGCCTGCATTGTTAAATTCTAAAAACGTCTATTTCATATACTTAAAAGAAGTTAAATGAACATATAACAGTTATTATTTATTACTATCATAGAATTGCCCTGTCTGAATAACATGAAAATCTTAAGAATAGTCTTTGTAAAGAAAGGAGGGGACTTCCGGCGAAGATGAAGGCATAGGAAGACACACTGTGCCTCCTCGCACAACCAAGATAGAGACAACAATTTAGAAACAGAATAATAACCAGAACTGACAGAAAATTGATCTGAATGGAAGTTGGACAACCAAGAAGTTAAGGTAGACACGTTCATCCAGACCCGTAGGAGGGGAGTGGGTGGAGGCGTGGACAGCAGAGAATGTTGGGACCAGGCGAGTAAGGCATCCGGGGCACATAAGACTGCAGCGGGTGGACCCTGAGCGTGCAACCAGCAGCTGGCAGACCCCAGCCGAGGGGTGGCAACCGGCAGACCCAGCGAGGCGGCAATCATGAAGTAAGGCATTGTGCGCAACCCAGGATCACAGCGCTGGGAAAGAGAGTCTTGGGACAATGATTGAAAACACCTGTGGGTATTGAGGTGCAGGGAGAGACTCCAAGCCTCACAGGAGAAGTCCTTGGAAAGTCCCATGGGGTGCATAAGCCCACCCACACGGGAATTGGCACCAGAGGGACCCAGTTTGCTCAGGGGAAGTGGCAGAAGGGACTAAGGTCCCACAGAGAGCAGAGCAAGCACCACAGTTCCCTCTCGGACCCTGCCCCCACATACAACGTCACAAGCCAGCGACTGGGGTGCCCCACCCTGGTGAACACCTAAGGCTCCACTCCTCATACATAACAGGCGAGACCAGACCGAAGAGGAAAAAAAAAAAAAAAGATGGCTCAAACAGAATTGAAAGCCCCACAAGAGTTTTTTTAAGCAACCGAGATATAGCCAAACTATTAGATGCACAGTTCAAAGCACTGGTGATCAGGATGCTCACAGAATTGGTGGATTTTGGTCACAAATTAGAGGAAAAAATGAAGGCTACAATAAGTGAAATGAAGAAAAAGGCACAGGGAACCAATAGTGATGGAATGAAAGCTGGGTCTCACATCAATGGAGTGGACCAGAAGAAAGAAAAAAACATACAGCCAGAAAAGAATGAAGAAACAAGAATTCAAAAAAATGAGGAGAGGCTTAGGACTCTCCAGGACATCTTGAAATGATCCAACATCCGAATTATAGGGGTACCAGAAGGAGAAGAGGAAGAGCAACAAGTGGAAAACTTATTTGAACAAATAATAAAGGAGAACTTCCCCACTCTGGAAAAGGAAATAGACTTCCAGGAATTCTAGGAAGCTCAGAGAGTCCCAAAGAAGTTGGACCCAAGAAGGAACACACCAAGGCATTATCATTATTACATTAGCCAAGGTAAAAATGAAGGAGAGAATCCTAGAAGCAGCAAGAGATAAGGAGACAGTAACCTACAAAGGAGTTCCCATCAGACTGTCAGCTGATTTCTCTACAGAGACCTTACAGGCAAGAAGGGGCTGGAAAGAAGTACTCCAAGCCATGAACGGCAAGGACCTACATCCCAGATTGCTCTATCCAGCAAAGCTTTCATTTAGAATGGAAGGGCAGATAAACTGCTTCTCAGATAAGGTCAAGTTAAAGGAGTTCATCATCACCAAGCCCTTATTTTATGAAATGTTAAAGAGACTTATCTATGAAAAAGAAGATAAAAAAACATGTATAGTAAAATGACAGCAAACTCACAATTATTAACAACCATACCTAAAACAAAAACAAAAAGAAACTAAGGAAACAACTAGAACAGGAGCAGAACCACAGAAATGGAGATCACATGGAGGATTAGCAACAGGGGAGTGGGAGGAGGAAAGAGGGAGAAAAGGTACAGAGAATATATATAAGTAGCATAGATGGTAGGTAGAAAATAGACAGGGGGAGGGCAAGAATAGTATGGGATATGTAGAAGCTAAAGAACTTAAGACACATGGACATTGAACTAAAGGCGGGGAATGTGGGTGGGAGAGGGTGTGCAAGGTGGGGGGAATGAAGAGGGGAAATGGGACAACTGTAATAGCATAATCAATAAAATATGTTTTAAAAAAAGCACCACATCAAAATTAGAACAAAAAAAAAAAGAAGGGTGGGATGTTTCTGCAAAGTACCTGACTCTCTAGCTATCGGGTTTGACTTGATGATTAGCATTCTGGAGTCTACATTCTGCTAAATTGTTTTCCTGCCCCATGGCACTTACAGCACTTACCTGATAAAGACTAGCTTGAGTTTTGCCAAGTACTGTGGAAAACCTGGCTCACAGCACTGAAAAAGGATACATCCAATTCACTCTGGAAGAGAGAAAAGGGTGCAAGGATGAGAAAGAGACGCTGGCACACCAGGCACTTAGCAGATTTAGCGGTGGCTCTGTCCACATACGTGGAAGCGGATGGAAGAGGCTACTCTGTGCTCAGAAGTGTGAGAGTGGAAAGCCCTGAGTTTGGGGCTGTGATTTTAAAAACATATGCTGATGTTTGGAGGAATTTTATAGGCCAGAACAATTATCTTTAAAACATAGAGGGGATAAACTAACTCAACCTTTACAGATGATAGGTAATTTGTTTCAATAGGTTTATCAAAAACCTTAATAATATGTATACCCTTTCAATCCATCAATTTTACCACTAGAAGTTTATCTTAAGGAAATAATTAGATAACAGCACAACAACATGTGATACGATATTCAGGGTAATGTTTACAGTAGCAAATTATTGAAAATGGGGACTAGTTAAAAAATTATAGCAGATACACAAATGATGATGTCGATATATAAGTAATGACATACTGCTGAAAAATAAAGCAAGTTATAAAGTGGTAAATACAGCGTTAGCCTGCTCATGTCTGCACACTCGGAGGTCGATGCAGACAGGCAGACACAGACACACATGAAGCCCGAGAGGCATGCACCTGACAGTGTGCAGGCACCAGGAAGTGACGGGCTTACTGACCTCCCCCTTCCATTCGCTTAGAAGTATTTTTAATTTTTTTCCATGAACATAGACATTCATGTCATGAATAAGTCATAGAGGGAGAACAAAAAGTAAACAGTTAAATTCATCTTGGAAAGGACGTAAGGCCCGTCTCGCGCAGCACTGCCAGCACTCCCGCAGCAACAGCCCTCAGCTCTGCGAAGCTGCTTCCTTTAACGCTACTCAGGTTGGCTTTCCGTTTCAACACGTGATGCTGAGACGCTTCTTTCAGCCCAGACAGCAGCATGAGACAGATCTCCAAATGTAAGATTTGGAAACTCTAAGATTAAAAATAGTCCCAGAAAGAATGTTTAAAACTCAGAAACCTAAAAATAAATTTAAGATGACAAGGCATTCTCCATGAGTGGGACAGTTTCTATTTTCTTTCCCATAGTACTCTTTTCCTTCCTCTTTCCCCTCCTCTTTCTCTTCTTTTTGTTTCTCCTGTCATCCTGAACTGGGTCCTCCAAGTCCTATATAATCACCAGGTTTAAATTAAATTCTAAACTTTACTTCTGTGGTTTATGTGGTCACTGACTCTCCCTAGAATTACAGCTGGAATTCAACAACATGCTATTTATGCTCAGTTACTGAATATGATAATAATAATTTTAAAAACCTTAGCAATGATAGTGCTTGCAGCCACTCCTTTATTCTCCCAGGTTTTAAACATTGCCACTTTGGGAAATTACATTATCCTTGATAGGTGTTCCCTTAAAGTGGTTAATCACAGCCAGCTCTGAGTCACAGACCCTGACTTGAAACCAGTCTGTGCTGAGGAGGGGAGGGGTGTCCAGAGGTGGGCAGGAGCAAGTTATGCTGCCCAATATGGTAACCACTGGCCTCATATGGCGACTTAAATTAGTTAAAATTAAATAAAAGTAAAGTTCCTCGTTTACACTGATCACATTTTAAGTGTTCAAGAGGCACACACGGCTAGTGCCTACTACACTGGACAGCACAGGTGCAGAACATTACTGGAACTACTGCAGAGTTCTCTTGGATACTGCTGGTCTGCCCAAGCAATCAATAGAGATGAATTCTAAAGCCAACTTCAGTGCTCTGTCCCCTCAAAGCCAGTCTGAAATGGCCAACTTCTGGAGGGCACCAATCCCCTCCATAGTTAGAGGCACTATGGTGGCACAGAGGCCACCAGGCAGCTTCCCAGCAGCAACATCAGAATTAGGAAGCAGCTGACAGTAAGCCTCATGCATTAAGGCAGTGGCTCTCAGACAAGCATGGATCAGAATCACCTGCATGGCCTATTAAAACAGACTGCTGCACCTCAACCCAGCATCTCTGAGTCAAAAGACTGGGGTGGGTCCAGAATTTTTATTTCTTGCCAGTTCCTAGCTGATGTTTATGCTGCTCGTCCAAGGCCCACACACTGAGATCCTCTGCACTGAGGCAAAGCAGACAGGCTAATTGATTGTTTCGTGAAGGAGTTTGCCAAATGTTACTTCCGGCATTTGGAGTTACACTGATGATAAAACTGCTTTTTTTTTTTTAAGATTTTATTTATTTATTGTTACAGAAAGGGGAAGGGAGGGAAAAAGAGAGGGAGAGAAACAGTGATGTGAAAGAGAAACATCAGTTGGTTGCCTCTTGTACATGCCCCAACCAGGGACTGAACCTGCAACCCAGACATGTGCCCTGACTGGGAATCGAACTGGCGACCTTTTGCTTTATGGGAAGACACCCAATCAAACCACACCAGTCAGGGCAAGATATAACTCCTTAACATGGGTTTTGCCCTAAGCAGGCTTTAGTGCACTCAATGTTACTAACTATGGGTTCCACTCACTGTCTCAGGAAGAAGCAGGTTGGAAACGAGGCTTTCCTGATCATTTTATTTAAAAGCAAAATGAAATAAACCAAACAACTTTAAAAATCAGCTTGTGCCACTACTACTTCTCTAGAATGTCTAACCAAGGCAGAGGAAGGCTTATGGTAGCAGAGTAAAATTGCTTCACTGATTCTTTTTATAAAGACTATTGATTTCAAACTAACTACAAAGCTGAAGTCAGCAAGAGAGTGTGGTACTGGCAGAAGGGTAAACACACAGACCATTGGAGCAGAACTGAAAGTCCAGAAATAAACTCTTATTTATGGTCAACTGATTTTTGACAAAGGTGCGAAGATAATTCAGTGGGGGAAAAGAACAGTCTTCAAGAAATGGTGTTGGGACAATTGGATATCCACATACAAAAGAATGAAGTTAGACCCTACCTCACACCATATACAAAAATTACTCATAATGGATCAAAGACCCAAGTAGGAGCTAAACTATAAAACTCTAAGAAGACAGGAGTGAACCTTAATGACCTCTGGCTGGGCAAGGCCTTTTTAGACATGACACCAAAAACATAAGCAACAACAACAACAAATTAATTAACTGAATTTCATCAAAATAAAAAGTTATTGTACTTCAAAGGACACCATCAAGAAAATGAAAAGAAAACCACTAAATGGGAGAAAATATTTCCAAATCATATCTGTTAGAAAACTTGTATTCCAAATATAGAAAGAACTCTTACAACCCAACAATAAAAAGACAAAGCAATTGAAAAATGGGCAAAGGATTTGAACAGACTTTTTTTTCAAAAAAGATATACAGATGGCCAATAAACACATAAAAAGATTCTCAACATTATATCTATTAGCGAAACACAAATCAAAATCTCAATTGATTAGCCTCTATACCACTTTACCCACTAGGATGGCTAATAAAAAAAGATAGATAATAAGTTTGAGTGAGGATGTGGAGAAATGAAAACTTTCATACACTGTTGATGGAAATTTAAATCATGCAGCCACTTTAGAAAAGTTTGGCAGTTCATCAAAATGGTTTAAAATTAAAAAAAATTTTTTTGAATTACAGTCATCATTAAATATTATGTTAGTTTCAGGCGTACAGCATAGTGGTTAGACATTTCTATAACTTACAGTGATCACCCTGGTGAGCCCAGTACCCATCTGGCACCACACACAGTTACTACAATATTAGTGACTATTCCCTGTGCCGTACTTTATCCCCACGGTTATTCTGTAACAACCAATTTGCATTTCTTAACCCCTTCCCCCTTTTCATCCAGCTCCCTAACCCCCAGCCCATCTGGCAACCATCAGTTAGTTCTTTCTATCTGTGAGACTGTTTCTGTTTTGTTTGTTCATTTATTTTGTTTTTTAAATTCCACATATGAGTGAAATCATACGGTATTTGTCTTTCTCTGACTTATTTCACCTAGCACAATACCCTTTAGGTCTACATATATTGTTGCAAATGGTAAAATTTCATTCCTTTTTTATGGCTAAGTAATACTTCAATATATATATGTACCACATCTTCTTTATCTAATCATCTGTTGATGGACACTTACGTTGCTCCCATATCTTCGCTACTGTAAAAATGGTGCAATGAACATAGGCATGCATATATCTTTTTGAATTGGTGTTTTGGATTTCTTCAGATAAATACCCAGAAGTGGGACTGCTGGGTCACATGGTAGTTCTATTTTTAACTTTCTGAGGAACCTTCATAATGATTGCACCAGTTCAAAATGTTAAAAATGGAGTTACCATGTCATCCAGCAATCCCTTTCCTAGGTACAATATATACCCAAGAGAACTAAAAACATGATCCACAAAAAAAATGTGCTCACAAACGTTCATAGCAGCATTATTCCTTAATATCCAAAAAGTATAAATAGCCCAAATGCCCACCAGTTGATGAATGGATAAAAAAATGTGGTATATCTGTACAGTGAAATACTATTTGGCAATATAAAGGAAACAATTACTCATACATGCTACAACATTGATGAATCTTGAAAACATTATGCTCAGCAAAAACAGCCATCACAAAAGATCACATATTGCACAACTTTATTTATACAAAATGTCTAGAACAGGCAGACTTATAGAGAAAGAAAGCAGATTGGTGCTTAGGGCTTGGAGCAGGTGGTGATGGATAACTGGGAGGGAAAAGCTAATGGCTGTGGTATTTCCTTTTGGGGTGATGATATATTCCAAAACTAATTGTGGTGACAGGTGCACCACTCTGGATACTAAAAACTCAATACTTAAGTAGGTAAACTGTATGGTATGTAAGTTATATTTCAATACAGTTGCCTTTTATTTTATTTTTTAAAAGGGCTATTGGAAAGGAACTCATGCATTCCTTAAGAGGAGTAAGGCTTTGACCTTGAAAGCACGGGTTTGGGTGTAAATGATTTAAATTAAAAAGAGTCCTAGTTTTTTACAAGGGGAAGCAGAATAAAGAAGAGCAGAGAGCAAATTAGATAGTAAAATCTCTTAATTGAGAGAAAGACCTAAGAGGCTCTTAGTCTTGTAGAAATGGTTCTTTACAAAGAATTAAGGCACGCATAGTTTTATAACACTTTGCATGAGCCAGAAGCAAAGGTAAAGAAAATCTGCCATCATTTGAATTTTAACTTTTACATATTAAAACATATTCTCAATAGAGACCTATTTCTGGGAGACTGGCCTCAGGGCAAAGCCATTTTTTAGCCATGAGACTTACCACTCGACTGAAGTACTCATCTAAAACTTCCACAAAGTTATGGATAAATTCATAAATCGCCATCTCATTCTGAAATAAAAAGGGAAGGATGCAGTCAGTTTTAGAATGGCCTGTGTGTAAGCAGACCTGAGCTGCCCGGTCTGCATCCAGGCTCTAGAGCATGTGGCTTGACATGCAGATACTAATGGGAGCGAAGTAGCTTCCCATAGACAAGTCTTCAGAATAGTTTTATGACTCACTTGTTTAACATAAGTTTATAAAGAGGAGAAAACCTTAACCTCTAAAATTTTTCAATGTGCATGATGAATCTAGCTGGACTGAAATTGAGCTGAGTCCAGCGTTCAGAACTCTGAACTCTACTCCCTGACTTCATCAACAACTGGCTGAAGCACAATTTCTCAGGTTCTGCATGCCATCACTTTTCCATCTGTGAAGATGGGGAAACCACCTCAAAGTTTGCTTCCCCGATGAAAAGCTGAGATCTCAAAGTATTTTAGATCTTAAACACCCTTTCAGAGATTCCATGGCCATAGGTGCTGTTGATCTGGGACTGACATTTCTGAAAAGGTAAACTAAAATCTGAGCAGATGTAATTATAACACAATCATATGCAGTTTGCCTTGCTTCTGATATGTCAGCCCATGCTTAATTCCACAACTGACTGGCCACTACACTAGAGAAGCTGCCCCATGTGCCACACATGACAACGGCAGGGCACTCGTGATACTCGGGGCTAAGGAAGGTTTTCTGTGGTTTCGTACTTTTCCACAAGCTGCTTATCTAATCCAATAAAAGTCCTAGGTATTTCTCTTCCACACAGCTTTCTGTAGCCTTGATAGAAATCAAAATCCTTCAGCCCTGGCCAGGTAGCTCAGTTGGTTACAGAACTGTCCGGATATGCCAAAGTTGTGGGTTCAATCCCTGTTTAGGGTATATATAAGAATCCACCAGTGAATGCACAGATGGATGGAGCAACAAATCAATGTTTCTGTCTCTCAGATCATATAAAATGAAATTTTTTAAAATTATTTTTGTATTTTAATTGCTGTTCGAGTACAGTTTTCTGCCTTTTACCCCCATCCTAGCCTACCTCCCTAAAACAAAATTTTTAAAAAATTGGAAAAAAAATCAGCATAAATCTTAAGGAGGCAAGTAGGGAAGTGAATGTCAAAGTAAGGAGAAATAAAAATCAGACTGTTACGCCTAATTTTTTTTGCATCTTCCATAGGTTCTTCTGTTTTCTTACCTCAGTGTCATTAACTCCAACCACAATGAAGAGAGCAGCATACTGCCGATATATCAGCTTAAAATCCTTATATTCAATGAAAGAGCACTGGACAAAACACAATTAGATATTAATTGCTATGGTTGACAGGGATTTCTTCAAAGTGGCATGCATAAATTTTAGGTTCTCATTTGAGTGTCTGTGAAGACATTCCTAGGAATACTCAACATTCAGCTGTTACCCATCTTTGCTGGTGGTGCCTCCGCGCAGTGTTCAGCGGACTCCTTGGAAGCACTTCCAGGGGGAGGTGGAAAGTCTGCGCGTTCACGCAGGTTCCTGCCTGTGCTGCTTCTCCTTCCTCTGCTTGGTTCTGTGTGGAACTCGGCAGGCAAAGCTACTAAATAATCAGCTATTTAAACATCCTCCAACATGAAAATAAATGAAAACGACAAGATTTTCTTCTTTCCACCTCCCCTAGGCTCTTTTGGAAGCAGTTAGGGATTTAGTTTTGTCTTATTTAACAGTCACTGAAGAGCCAGATATATGTAGCATACATACACACACACAAAAACAAAACAAAACTCAATTTCTTTTTCCTAGATGCACAGAAAGAATCAATGTAGACTCTTTTATAAATTATTTAAAGATGGCTTTTGTGTGGCAATGCTAGACAAAATCTCTCATTGTAAACAGTGCTTCCTATGAATTAATAACTAGCTTACCACCACTGACTTGTGGATAAAACAGCTCCCTTCCCATTTATCTGTCTCCTACAGTCACTGGACAAAGAGCAATGGGAAGGCACTGGGTGGACAGGAACTGAGGAGCAGACTGAAGGCAGAGCCTGCCCTTCCTTTGGCCTTTTGGGTGTGCCTGACCAAACGTGCTTGAGCACCCGCTGTATGGCCTTTTGCACTGGACACGCTGCTCTCGGGTGCCCGGATGCACCTGGGAATGAAGCTGCAAGTTTTGATCATGGAATTTCTTCCATGGGAAAGCCATCTGACAAACTATAAAATGGAGAGATAGGAGGCTTTTATTTAAGATTAGGAAAAATGTAGTAAGTACTGGACCACTCTGCAGCTTCTGGCTCACTGTAGAGCCAGTGTGACTTCTAGTCAGCTGGATCTTCCGAAGAACCACAGCCTATTTGAACAAACTGAGGAACATTTTTCAAAGCCTCTCAGGAATTTCTGACATTAAAAAATATATATTAAAGCACCTTTGTGGATAAAATAAAAACTAAGCTGAGACTGGGCTACTCTGGTGCCTGATTATGCCAAAAGCCCAGTGGGTTTCTATTAAACTCTAAAATAATTTAGAATGCTTCAAAAATATCTAACAGTATATTCATTCCAAAGCACGTATTTCAAAGGATAGCCTTTCAGTGAAAAAAGGTGTTTGAAATCATGGAGCTGAAGTTACAGGAAGATTCCAATGTGAATCTTCTGGAGCGTGTTTATCTTCAAGTCGTGGCTATTTACACAGCCCTTTAATGGTTTCTGTTTCCTCTGACAACTACACGAGGCAGTCTGTGCAACAGCAGGCCAAAGTAGTAATTCAAAGAAGACTCTTGAGACGTTCCGACTGGAAAATCAATTCAGAAGCCAAGGGAAACACAGTTCCAACGTGTTAACTTCTGAAACACTGATGTAGCTTAATATGTTATGACTTAGTGGTTCCCACAGGCAGCCTTTCTACGTAGGTAGTGAAATGGAGAATTGGCAAAATGAATGGGTGTTTTAAACAAGCTTTCTGATTTTGCCTCAGTTTATTCAGTGATTTATAATGGGTTCAAAGTTTATGACCCAGATTAGGTAATCCTTCAATTAAAGTTCTTTGTAAAAATAAACTCAGCTTAAAAAATTCCTATTTATTATTATTTTAATGATTTAATTTAATCTCAATTTTGGCAGAATAAAGGGATTTATTGTTACATTTTTTAACATCCATTTTTCCTATCTGCATAATAAAATAAGACAGGTGGAAACCAAGTTTGTTTTTAAATCACTAGTTCCCATATTCTGTGGGTGGTACGTTCACAGAAATGGTAAGCAGAAAGAACTGCACCCCACATGAGAACCACACTGCTATCCTCTGGCACAAAGTGGGTCTTTAGTGTTTGCCTCTGTACTGGTCACCTGACCTTCAGTTTTTGGCTTAAAGAAAGCCACCTGCTACTGGCACTCCTAAGAGTTCCAAGGGCTGAATCCATAAAAACAAATAAAGAAGGTATGTCTCCTGGCAGGAATACATTTGAGTTGCCATTTCCACCATGCATTGAGACAAATATGCTGACCTAAATATGAAGCCAAGACTGTTCCTGGCTTTCTTTCTTTTCATTTTCCGTAAGGAGATGTAAGGAGAGCTATGCTTCAGTTTTCATTTCACTTCACTTGCATTTTCCCTAATAGCTATTGCAGGAATGAAGTTCAAAGAAAACGATGGTCCTTGACACACAGTAGTAACACATTTGCCCCTGTTGAGTGCAGAGATAAGAGAGAGAATCAGAAACTTACTTGTTCATTGGATCGAGAGAGACAGCTCTTTATAACCTCTGTTTCCAGAAGTGTACGCTTATTGATCTCCACATGTTCATAGTACTTAGAGAGGCGGGTCTGCCCTTGTTTATTCACCATGAGGAAAAATTTTATCATTTTTTTTCCTGGCCAGTGTTTTTCCAAATGTAGGTCAAAAGTTATGGCAAGGGGTGGCTGTAACTAGAACCTGAAGGAGGAAAGAACAACAGAAGGGAAAGATCAAATTTCTCAAAGAATCGTATTAAATGTGTTCTATAGATGAGCAAGAAGTAAATAGTGTCTTCTGATATCATTGGTCTTCACTATGATGAACTAAATGAAGTTTTACTAAATAATTAAACATAAATGGTCATTAGTTATCTTCCAAAATATTTTTGAGTATCCACAGTACCTCTACTTATATCTGTTGCATCGATTCATCAATCTTGTTGGACACCAACTATGTGCTAAGAACCAGAAGAATATGGAGATGAAGAAGTAATGATTTCTGATTTTCACACCTAGTAAAGGTGCTAGATAGGTAAACGACGGCAACCCAAGGTGATGAGTTGTAACTGGTACACAGAAGGGAAGAACAAGGAACATGGCAGGAGAGTTGGGAATGGCTTCCCAAAGAAGGGACACTTAAAAAGTCCTTAAACAATGATCCAGAGGAAATGACGCTGAGGCAGAGAAAATGGGAGTAAAGGTCTGGAAAGTTCACTGTAGTGTAGCTCAGGGTGCCGGAAGAATAGTCACAGGAAATTGAGTTGCTCACACAAGGTGAAATTGGCTTTAGAAGTCATGCTCAGGAATATGATCATAATTTTATGAACAATGGAGACAAGACCTATGTAGGGAAGCTTTTCCTTCCTGAGTGTTGGAAGCAGTGGTCATAATAGCAACTATCTGTCCAAGGCCTCTAACAAGGCTGTGTAACAAGTCCTATAAGGCCTTGTCCTAAGCAATTTACATGTTAACTTTCACAATTCTCTGAGGCAGGTACTTCTGTTACCCCCATTTAAAGGACAAGCACATTGAAGGTGAGGGATGTTAAGACACTCAGAGTCCCTGGATTACTTTGTTTTAGAGGCAAGCTGCAGCTTAGAGGATGAGTGTGTGTGTGGGCCTGTGATAGCTCCGAACTCATCCTCATCACTCAGGGGTCCATGCTTGTGGTTTCATTTCCAAGTCAGCTGTACGGAATCTCATGTTTGTCCCTTTTATATATTAACACAGATTTTTAAACACAGATTTCAAAATAATCAACTGCAATAAAGCATAACACTGACCAATGGCCAGTCCATCTTTCGTCATGAGCATCCAAGCTGCCTCAGTGGATCATCTGACAATACCATAGTCACATTTTGTAGTATGTGCGAAACCAGTGCAAAACACCAAGGCTAACAATACTTCTTAAATAAACTTTTAAAATCTAGAATAAGTTTACCAAAAAGTTGTACCAGATTATGGGGGATAATACTTGGATTAGGCTTTATATCATTTTTTGCATTCCCAGCTCATCTCTTATTTCCTCAGCTCTACCAGACAGGTGGCTGTGTCACAACAATCCAAGGAGAAAGCGCCAGGCCCAGCCGGGGAACGCCTGGGGTTGCTGTGTTCGTTCAGTGTGCAGAACAGGATGTTATCTAGACCAGCTCGGCAGGGATATGACAGCTGTGCCACGGGGGAGGCCTGTGGTCATTCACTCTCTTTCCCAGGAAGATAAACTCACTACCACAGGTGGGATTGCAACATACTCTATGTTGTTTAATCATTTGGCATTATGCATTGCTGTTTTTTAAAAAAATATTGATTTTAGAGAGAGAGAGGAAGGAAGAGAAAGAGAAACATCAATTTGTTGTCCCACTTATTCATGCATTCATTGGTTGATTCTTGTATGTGCCCTGACCAGGAATCGAACCCGCAACCTTGGCATATCAGGTTGACACTCTAACCAGCTTAGCAATCCAGTCAGGGCCATGTGCTGTTTTTATTCTCTTTATAAATTATTGCCAGTAAATTAAGGCAAGTGACTAGTAAATTAAGATTACCATCCTTTTTTTATTTCTTTTCAACAAAGTTTTTTAAAAACTGTATTTATAAAAGTTGGAAATTACAATTCTATACCCTGGATTTCAATTGCCAGATAAAAGAAAAAAATATTGTCTCAAAGGAATTCATGCCTAACCCTTTCCCTTTAAATGCCCTGGTTGCATTAAGTGGTAAAATAAGATGTAAAATGATCCCATTGAGATGTTACACCAAAGGATCAAATTGGTTTCTACCTTACAAGCAGGGCATTCCTTCCTACTGACTTCAAGAGTGAGGACAACAAACAAGGATGTGGTAAATTGATACTCATTTGGGTTCAAGTTTTGAAAATAGGAGCTGAAGGCATCTCAAGACTTGAATACAACACTATTTTTGCACACTTACAAACAATTATACAATATATAACTATAGAATTATGCAGTGGTAATAAAATACACAAAATTATAAATTATTTGTATTATAAAATATATGTCAAAATATACAATGCGCAAAGTCAGAACAAGTACATATTTTAGAAGTGAATGGATGGATGTTTAAAGCATTTATTGGGCTTACTAACCATCAGGGAGGAGGGAGATCAAATAATTATGAAACTGAGGTAGGGCAGTAAGGAATAAGTTCAGACAAGTGCTGGGAGTGGTGAGGGAGCAGGTATGAACTTCCTCTCCTTATAGACTGCATTCAACAACACACAAGGTTGGGAAAGACGTTTGGATAGTCAGGAAGTTAGATTCCACACCCAAGAGCCTGTGTCAATGTGCATATAAAAAGGAAACCTCACTGGGGAAAGTATTCATTACATAAAGGGCACAAGGCTACGTAAAGGCCAAGACTGGGGAGTTAGGTAGATTTACAGTAGTATGTGAACAAATCAGTGCCCCAGGACCCTACATGGTACACGCTTAATGCCTAGAGAAAACAGAGACTGGAAAGGTGGACGTACCTATGGAATTGGGAAGTTTTCAAATTTCTGATGATGTATTTCTGGGATTTAGAATTGGAAGTCTTGCACTGACCAGTGTGGCTCAGTTGGTTGAGCGATACCCCGCAAAGCGAGAGGCTGCTGGTTTGATTCCTGGTGAGGGCACATGCCTGAATTGCAGGTTCGGTTCCATTCTAGGTTGGGGCATGTACTAGAGGCAACTGATCAATGTTTCTCTCTCAAATCAGTTTCTCTCCCTCTCCTTCTTTCAAAAAAAAAAAAAAAAAAAAAAAAGCCCTGGCTGGTGTGGCTCATTGGATTGAGCACCAGCCTGCAAACTGAAAGGTCACTGGTTCCATTCCTGGTCAAGCACATGCCTGGGTTGCAAGCCACGCCTTCAGTTGGGGGTGTAAGAGAGGCCACCAATCTATGTTTCCCTTGCACATGTGTCTCTCCTTCTTTTTCTCCCTCCTTTCCCCTCTCTCTAAAAAATAATAATATAAATAAATGAAATCTTTAAAAACCTCGCCTAGGGTAAAAAAAAAAACACCCCCCAAAACTGAAAGTTTTTATACAATAGGTTGTCATATCCAAAGATGACAACCAGATTTCAGCTTGGGTGCCAACTGTGACTGACTGTACTCACTGCTTTGGGCACTGTGTTGGGGAGGATCTGGAGCTGTCGTCAGGTTCAGAAGAATGCCATGGGTGATTAGTAATGTCAGCCATGGGTTAGAAAGCAGGGTGTGGCGACACATGCACCTATCTGTCATCCCTGCCGTGCACTCCCTCCGTTCAGCCGAGGGGAAACTGACCATCTGAGACGTGAAGTCCTGAATTCTGGTCTCCTGACTCATAATATAATGCTGTATTTAATTTGTCACACTGCCTCTTTGCCTCACTCGGTGTGCTAAGTGTTATTAAATATTCATTTAGGCTTAATAAACATCAATGTCAGGTAGCTTTGGGAATGATCAAGTCAATGTTCTCTTTTCTAACGCCATTACACAATGAATTTGGGAAATATCAAACAATTGTCTGCATGGAAATAGTACGAAGTTATTAGAAATGAAAATGGTATTCAATGATGGCTAACATCCTTTCTGGTTCTAAATGCTTTCTACATATTCCTAAATTATACCTCCCTCTCTCTCTCTCTCTCTCTCTCTCTCTCTCTTTTTCTCACTCTAAGGTAATATCAGCGAAAAACATGTTGATTTGCTCCATATAAATGATTAAAACAAACCCCTCAAGTTAAAAAGCAAATTTCCACCAAGGAAATGTATAGTACTCACACAGTATAATAATCAAAAGCTTATGTGGCTCTACTGCTTACTGGTTTCTGATCCTGCGCAAATTACTTAATCTTTTTGAACTCAGTCTGAAGTACCATGGGAAAAATAACAGTTGTACCTGGTGGGTTGTGAGGGTTAGAGGAGTAAGTAATGTAAAGTCCTCAGAACCTGCTTGACAGCTGGCACATAATGAGCGCCATGTAGGTAAGTGTTGGCCAATGTCATTATGACAGGACAGCGCCTTTTCCTCAGTGAGGCCTTTCCTGCTTATGCCAACCCCTTCATTCTAACCACAAAAAGCTGGTCATCCTTTCTTTGAACTCATCACTGTATCTTATAAAACCTGCTACCCTGTATCAGCAATTTTCAACTTGTGGGCTGCGGCACTCACGCTGATGAGTCACTAGGACTTTTAACACATGCTGTACCTTGCGATCTAGGCAGCAGCACTGATGTGTTTTCCATCAGACTGTCAAATACAAATATGACAACAGCGAGCACAATAGCCATCCACTGTGAATGAATCACAATTATACTTTGTTTTTCAGATTGGCAGAAAATATATTTTTGGTGTGCTGCAGAATTTTAGTAATTAGCTTGTGTGCCATGAGATGAAAAAGGTTGAAAATCACTGTGCTTGAGTGATTTTCATTTTTTTTATTGTGATTGTAAGAGAGGTACTTTATACTGTGACCTGTATATAGGAACATGTATTATCTGAAAGAAAAGTTCACAAAACAGTGCTCACCCATACTGTGCATATTGCACTCCACTATCTTCTGTGACATTTCATTTTGTAAAAACTGAAGCTGTGTGGGATTTGGGTTACAAAGATGTATAGATTTTTTAAAATTCAGCAAATGTACTTTAAAGATTCATGCATTTATTATATGTAAATTTTTAAAAAGATTTAATTTATTTATTTTTAGAGAGAAGGAAAGGGAGGGAGAAAGAAAAGGGGGAAAACATCAATATGAGAGAAAATTATCAATCTGTTCCCTTTTGTATGCACCTCAATTGGGGACCAAACCTGCAACCCAGGCATGTGCCCTGACCCAGAATCAAACCTGTGACCTTTCACTTTGTGAGATGACACCCAACCAACTGAGCCACACTGTTCAGGATGTTTTATTATATGTAAATTGTATAACAAGAAACTAATATTCTAGTTAACGATATAAATGTTGAAGTATTTGGGGGAAGTGTATTGACATCTATACTTTATTCTGAAATGAACTAAAAAGTAAGCTAAATTGATGGATAGATGGATGGTTGGACATATGATAAAGTAAGTACAGTACAATATTTATGGTAGAATGTAGGTGGTGAGTAGATGGGAATTCACTTTGAAATTCATATATATTATATAACTTATGATATAAATATTATATACATAATATGTTTATATACATATATAATTAGCAGTCGCTTAAATGAAGTGTTAAATGAACACTAACTTGATGTATTTTCACCATAAAATAAATGTGCAGACTCTACAGAATAGAAAAATGTAGATAAAATAATGTTAAGTCACAATATCGGAACACTAAATTCTATACTTACATGGATTATAAGTACGTAGAAGGGACATCTAAGTAGCTAAAGATTAAAAAGACAGGATAGAACGCTGGCTGAGTGGAGTGTTGACCCATACACTAAAAGGCTGAGGGTTCAATTCCTGGTCAGGACACATACCTAAGTTGTGAGTTCAATCCCTGGTCCAGGCGCCTATGGGAGGCAACCGATAGATGTTTCTTTCACATCAATGTTTCTCTCTCTCTCTCTCTCTTTCTCTCTCACAACACCCCCCTTCCTCTTTCTAAAATCAATAAACATATCCTTGAGTGAGGATTAAAAAAAAGAGAGAGACCAGATAGAAATCACACAAAAACAACAAGAAATAAAACAAGCAAGAAAGAAAAAAAGAGGCCAGATAGATGAACCTTGAAAACATCATGCTAAGTGAAAGAAGCCAGTCACTAGGACAACATATTACATATTTCAATTTACATAGAATGTCCAGAATAGGCATTTTACAGAGACAGCCAAGTAGATTAAAGGTTGCCAGGGGATGGATGTTCAAAGTGTGAGGGCTACGAGGTGGAGAGTTCTGATGATGGTTGTACAAACGTGCGAATATACGAGAGCACGGAAGCCATTGAATTGTAAACTTTGAATGGGTGAGTTGTATGGTGTGTGAATTATATCTTGTAAAGCTCTTTTAAAAAAGAGATAGATAGACCAGACAACCAGGAAGAGCTCCCAATGCCTAAGCTAGAATTACTTGAACAACAAATAACATACTAGATTCCAACCCTTAACAGGAAGACAAGCAACACAATTAGAAAATGAACAGCAGATCTGAAAATACATCTGAATAAAGAGGATACATGAATGGCTAATAAGCACTTGTAAAGATGTTCAGCATCATTACTCTTTAGAAAAATGCCAATTAAAACCACTACTATCTCACACCCACTTGAATGTCTATAATTAAAAAGGCAGAAAATAAGTGCTGGCCAGGAAATGGAGACGCTGGAACCCCCATACAGTGCTCGTGGGAACCTAAATGTTACAGCTATTTCGGAAAACAATCTGGCAGTTTGTTAAAAAGTTAAACACAAATTTATCATATTATCCAGCAACTCTACTCCTACGAGTATACCCAAGAACTGAAAACATATGTGCACAGAAAAGACTTGAACATGAATGTTCATACAAGTATTATTCATAACAGCCCCAAAGTGGAAACAACCCAAATGCACATCAACTAATGAAGAGATAAACAAAATACGGTATCTCTACATACAATGGAAAACAATTCAGCAATAAAAAGGAACAAAATACTGCTACATGCTACGAAGAATGGATGAATCTTGAAAACACTGTTAAGTGAAAGAAGTCAGTTGCAAAATTCTACCTATTGTATAATTCCATTAATATGAAATATCCAGAAAAGGCAAATCTATAGGTAGAAATTATATTGGTGGTCACCTAAGGCCAGGAGAGGGAAGTTAGGAGCAAATTGGGCATGGGATTTCTTTTTGGGACGATGTAAATCTTTTAACACTAGACTGTGGATTTGTACAACTAGAAATTTACTAAAAATCATTCATTATATATGTTACATTGTACAAAGTTCAGAGCTAGCATGAAATACAAGTAGGATACTAAACAGAAAAGCAGAAAAGGAAGGAATTAGAATGATAAGCAGAAAAGAAAGGAATTATACCGAAATGTTTTTTCCTTAAACCTAGATGGTAGGACTAGGGGCAATTTTTATTCTCAATCCTTACTTTATTACCCAAGTTTTAAGAAGTGTGTTACTTTAAAAAAATTTCTTATTGACTGATTGTTTTAGACAGAGCGGAAAGAGTGTGAGAGACAGAGAGAGAAACAATAATTTTGACGCTCCCACTGGTTGACTCCTGAATGCGCCCTGACCGGAGAGCGAACTGGTAACCCTGGGGTGCTGAGGCAGCACTCTAATTAACTGCGCCGCCAGGCCGGGGCCAAGGCTGTGTCACTTTTAATGCCACACACATAAAATGTGTTTGAAAGTTGAGCTACATTATATAACTTTGCAAAATTATTCAATAAAAAATGTTTGCTTTGAATAATGAAGTTGTTGTTTCCTTTCTTGTGGCATTTCCAAATGTCATATGTCTTTAAAATATATATGGTTTTTCAACATGGATGTGCTGAGAGCATCAATTAGTATGGCCCAAACAGAGGAACTATGGAAATAGATACTGCTAGGTTCTATTTGGCACCACATCGATTCATTCCCTTGGCCTCATGAGCTCTTTCTGAACTTCCCCATACTTCCATGAGAGGAAACCACAGATCAGTAACAGATTTTCATCTAATTTGGAGCACTTAACTCAGCATTTGTAATATGTTATATACTCTTTTTTTTTTAAATGTTAATTTTTTTAAAGATTTTATTTATTTATTTTTAGAGAGCGAAGGGAGGGAGAAAGAGAGAGAGAAACATCAATGTGCGGTTGCTGGGGGCCGTGGCCTGCAACCCAGGCATGTACCCTGACTGGGAATCGAACCTGTGATGCTTTGGTTTGCAGCCCACGCTCAATCCACTGAGCTACGCCAGCCAGGGCATATACTCTTTTTTTTTTTTCTTTTTTAGACACTAAAACAATTTGTCTCTTGGCTTCGGTATTTAGCGGATTTCCACATTGATTCAGTCTCCTCATCTGTCACCTGGAACGACAGCTGCCTTGCAGACTCACTGGGAGCACTGCAGGAGATAAAGGGAAACTAAAGCACTCAACAGAGTCCCCTTGTTCCTCCTCCACCTCCCCAGTGTGAGCCAAGTATTCTTCCTAACAGATTCTTCCGATTGCAGTTCCACTGAAATGTGACTTCAAGAAACTTGTCATCCATTCTGCCTTTCTTTTCATCTTTTCTCCTGACCCTTGTCCCTATTTGTCTATCTAAACCTCTCCTCTATGATTCAGGGTACATTTTCTGTAGCTTCAGCTGAGACTTTTACTGCTGTTAAATCTCCGGGTCACTCAAATATTTCAACGTTTGATTAATTTGGCATTAAACACATTTATATGTATGCTGCTTTATTTTTTACTCAAATACTTTTTAAGGAGCTAAAACCCTTTAAAATCTTAAATTCCAATCAAATTCAAGACTTGTGGAAATGCCGAACTATCAGTTCTGCAGAAAAATTAAGAGAACACTTTGAGAATAACTCTTAACAGTATATCTGAAAAATCTCTAAAGCTTCATGTATTGCTCAGATCTTTATCTAAAGCCATTTTGGTAAATTTATTAAAAAGTCCAATTAAATTCTGGTCCAAAACACAATGTAAGTCTCCAAATAAGTATGGCTATTTGTAACTTTAAAACATAAATAAAGCAGAGACAAGCTGGAATTTTTACTGAAAAGGGTAGATAATGTATTTTTGCACATGTTCAAGTATCAGATTTCCTATCCTTAATTATGGGGGGGGCAATGAAGGGAAAATTTTTTAAGGTCTTTATTAGAAACATGATTAAGGCAGAGGGGAAGAAAAATAGTATTTCAAAAACTGAGGATAAGGAATTCATGTACTATTAATAGACCATGACATTGTCTATTTGAAAGTGCTTGTTTTATTTTTGTTCGTCAGTCATCTGTGTGTGTAAGTGTACGTGTGTGTGTGGAGTGGGGGAACAGAGGGACTGAGAAGAGTCTGGCTGCCTGTCAACTGCCAGAGAGGCACCAACTCTCAGGCTTGGTGGTGGTGGGAGGCATACACAGCTTACAGACACAAATTGCTAGTGGCGGAGTTCACACGAGCCTGTTATCATTATTGGATATCTCACCTTCCACTCTTCTGAGGATGGAAAAGCTGCTTTGGGGCAAGTAACTGTATTCAGCCTTCATTATCACAAGCAATGGAGATGCCATGTATCTTTCAAAATCAAAATTACATTTTTTTCTCTAAAATGATCTTTCTTTTATTTGGTTTTAGAATAAGGTAATTTATTTTGAAATTTAAAATAGGGCACTAAATGTTTCACTTTAACACAACATGGGCATGGGTTAGAAATAGAGAAGAAATAGCCCTGTATGGGTACTCTTATTCTAAATTGTTTGGTTAAATTTAGCCACACAAATTAAATATCTGTGCTTAATAACTGAAAATCTTCATTGATTTTTTGGTTTAAAATGACACTCAGTATCTTAGTTCTAAAGAAGCAATTGGACAGATTTAGAAATCTCCCAGCTGGGATACTCCAGGATTTGACACTGTGATGTTACAATGTGTCAATACAGAGAAACTACAGGATGGAACGAGGATTGCTATGTAATATTTCCTATTCCTATGAAATGGTGAATCAAGTTTCCCCCTCAAATTAGTAACTACTTCAAACCAGATGTTCTGGATTGAGATAAATTTAACTTCTGAACTTCTTAATTTATAAGGATTTTTATTAATTCTTGTTGGACATCTGATTTCCCATAAAAACTGTTAAAGACATATAAAGACAGATTTTTCTTATACATTTTCCCCTCTTCTGAAGAGCAGTGAAGTGACTCAGTAGTACTGCAGTAGAATTCAAATGACAGGCTTATAAAGTGCTCTTATAGAGTCAAATACAACGTCACAGATTTTACATTCAAATTGAACTAAAGGAATTTAAAATTAAAATTTGATATGCCGATGGCTCCTATAGTTTTGTGCCAAACAAAGAAGAAACAAGTAAGTAAACAAAACCTCACAGGGTGCAGACGCATCTCACTTTACACAAAATGTATCTCCAAGCAAGTCGAATATAAATTGAAAATTTAAGTGCTATGCTGAAATTATGGAAAATGCTTATATAAAATAATCACTCCATAATTTATCTGAAATTAATTTGTTTCAACATTATAAGGTCTTTTATCCTAATGTTCACATTACCTGGGGGGAAATTTAGATATCATGTGATTTTTTTTCATTAAAAAAATAATACAAGAAAAAAATACTATGAAACTAGAGTTATGCATTAAAGGCATAAAAACCTCCCTAAAGTGTGTCCTGAGTTAAAGTGAAGCACTATGAAAAGCTACATTCACATTTTCGGAGCCTGAAGATGCCACTTGGAAGATCACCGCCCCAATAACAAATTCTCTTTGCACATCATCACTCTGAAGGAAGCAATGAAACAAAATTGTATTAAACCTCAATTTGGGGATCAGTTTACTTACCCAACAGGATCTTTTTTGTTAGTGACGTGGCCACAGCTAATTCTAATTCAAGTAAGTAAAGTTCCCATTGTTTGATGGTGGTCGTGAAAGACCTCCACTGCTACTGCCTGAAAGGCAGTATTCACTCCGTCGCATCATGTGCGAATATGACCCAACACACCAACTCATGAAGAGAGAGAGTAAGAATGGCAGAAAACACTTACACAGAGCTTACTAAACAGCCAGGTGCCGTTTTGAACACTTTACCTCTATTCATTTAATTGTCATAATAGCTCTATGAGTTAAGAGACTGTTTTTATCTTCACTTTACAGATATGAAACTTAGTCACTTGCCAAAGGTCGCTCAGTAAAATGGTGGAGGAAGGACCCAATTCCTGTTGCCTGACGCTGGCACCGGGCTCTCACCTCTGCCCTTTGGCTCCAGGTTTGTTTTGCTTCAAGACTCTAGTCATTCAGTGATGGCTGTAACAGCGTGGACGCACAGTTTCACTGCCTGTTCACTAGTGGTGTAAACCTAGCTCTGACTCTCTGCACAAAAATGTTTACTGGTTAATATGGATATTTTGGCAGTTCAGTCTTGGCCCTGCAGCATGATACCAAAGGCACAATTCTATCAGACTATTTACTTTTAGTTGATCTCAACATGGAGCCTAAAATGCCTCAGAAGTGGCTCAATTAGATACTGTAAAACTTTAAGACAGTAGAGTCCATACCACTAAATTTACCACGCTTCCTTTAACATTTGTGATTAGACCTAAACTTCCAAAATTCTTACGTCTGATTTGCTCTTCGTGAGTTCAACTAGTCTGCTTTTCTAGTTCCAATAAATAAAACATACCCAGCAAATGCTGTCCAAGGCTAGTTTGCAGACACGTATCTGAATTTAGCATCATTCTTGTTCAGATCAGATGACACGGTAAAGGCAGAGCCTTTCAGGTGGCCTGCTTGGCTGCCCTTTGCTGGGAGCCTTTTTGGTTTTCTCAGTTTTACGATAAAGTGTAGCAACATGTTATAGCTCCTGCTGAAACTGTACATGGGAGATTCAAGTTGTCAGACAGAAGCCTGCCCGACTGTTGCCCAGAGGATATTCATACTTAAATTTATGCTCATTTATACCTCACAATCCTTGAATAGCCACCCCCCCCCACAAAAAAAAAGCCACAATAACTAGTAGAGGTCAAATAAAAATATTTCAACAATAGGATTTTAAGAAATAACTTTAGGTTAAATAGCAGGTGATTTAAACTCTAAAATGCCTAGAGTATACAGAGGCAAAAAAGGCGGCAGAGCAATTTTGTGATCTCCCAGAATCTTCTTGTGAAAATGGTGAGAACAGCTAGGACAGAAAAGAAAAAATTCTACAGTCAACATCTTTACCAAAAAAAAAAAACCCTAGGTAAAAAACATCCCCTGCAAATCTAGAATAGTGATTTCTCGAAGGCTGTGCCGTGGCATGTGTGCTGCAACAAGTTTCAAAACATGAAATATCTGACTCTTTAGTCAGGGCACTGACCTCTTTTCCCTTAGATTGTCAAATAAAAAATGACAACAGCCAACATAACAATTGCCGTCCATTGCATCAAAATTATACCTATTTTTTGTCAGATCAGCAACAAATATATTTTTTGGCGTGCCACACAATTTTAATTAGTTCATGTGTACCACGAGATGAAAGTTGAAAACTGCTGCTCTAGAACACTAACAGGTAGGATCGAACTACTCTTAGCGACAAGAAGGGGGTGACCATGACTGAGCTGACAGAATGAAGGTTCGAAAAGGTGGAATTGTAAGGGTCAAAAGAGCCAAGAAACCTGGAAATCACCAAGTCATCAATCAAAGAAAGCCCCCTGACCCTTGAAGTGAGAACCACACGGTGGGCACCGAAAGGATGACCCACAGGGTCCCTTTTGCCAATGAGTGCAAGGAAAGATCTGGTCTCAAACCCTAAAGGCCTGGAAACACCCAGCAGAACCTCTTTTATAGAAGAAGAGACCCTGCATGGGGAGAAAATGTCGGGGGTTGAACACAATATATTTGTTAAAAGACAGCTAGCTAGCAGCTCAGGCTGATAATAGCTAGGTCAGGATGATTATTTCATTTATTACTGAAATTGAGACCATGAAACATTATGTGCTGCCTGGTATCCTAGGAAGTATATTGCATCCCCAATAGCAAGTGTTTTTGCCAAAAAACTTAATACCTGAGTCAAACCCAGCCTCTCTACCTAACTTCTAGTTTATAGAAAATATAGAAGGGAAAGGAATATGCTAAATAACACACAAAAAAATACAATCAGCCAAATGCGGGAAATTCTACAGGATAAATTAACCTTGTGCCCTCAACAAACTGCATGACAATGGGGAGTGAGGGGAAGGCAAATCAAAAAGAACCAAAGACATACCAGCTAAAGGAAATATGCAGGTTTTGTTTGGACCAGGCATTAGACTGAGTAAAGGAATAACTATTAATTTTGTAGGCGTGATACCACTATCATGGTATTTTTTAAAGGCCCTAACCTGTTAAAGATACTAGAGAAGCATGTACGAATATAATAATATGAGGCCCGGGATTTACTTTAAAACATTCCTGGGGTCTGCTATGGGAGCCCGAGGAAGGCCATGAATTCTATTCCAAGATATCTTTAGCTTGGCAAGTAGTGCTAGGGGTACAGCTCCCTCTTTTGAATTGAAAATTTATGGACGAGAGGTTATCATTGAAATTAAACGGTGGCAGGCATGTCCCAGGAATAATTGCGAGGATGTGATCCTGTGACAGATGAGTATTTGATGATGGCAAACAGCGGGCAGCAGAACAACACTGGAACTGTGGTAACAGGAAGTAGTATCATCGTGCGTTCATCAGAAAAATCAGCTGCACATGTCGCCTGTCCAAAGGGCCTGGTTTACTATGAAAAATGGGCTGCATATG
>PVIA01002176.1:82220-224608 GCA_004024845.1 Tonatia bakeri
GCATTCTTGTATGTGTCCTGACCCTGGATCGAACCCGCCATCTTGGTGTATCAGGATGGGACTCTAATCAACTGAGCTAGATGGCCAGGACATCAATAAGAGTCATTTTTAAATGCTCTTAAAAATTCATTTTTTTTTGTGGGGAAATTGTCATGTACTTTAAGTTACTCTATTAACAGAAAGACAAAACTAAAGGTGAGCATTATTTGAAAATATGTTGTTATTAAAAATAAGGTTTTGTAAATTTTTGTCAAGTTTAAAACATTCTCCAAAGAGAAAACTGTAGGTGACACAGATTTTCCAGGCAAGGCATCCGTATATGGTATCACTCTTTTGAACATTCTCCCCAGTTGTGCCGACAGGAGACAAACCACATCCAAGATTGTTAAATTATTACCCTAGGAAAGTTTTGGCAATTTTCCATTCAGTCACATTTTCCAGTCATTTGGTTCTCATGTTTATAGACCCAGTTGTTCAGTTTGAGCCAATATCCAGGAGGGACTCAGCTCCAGGCAATCCTTTGTTTTATTTCCTTCAATTTTGACATCTCTGTGAGTTAGCTATTATACAACATTATCACAGCCTACTGCTTTCTGACTCACAGTGCCCATGAGACAATTCAGGAATGAACTTGGACTAGAATTTTATATAGCATGCCGAGTTTCCTAAAGGTTTTGGTGCCTATTTGTCTATAATCCGTGAAGATCCTTTTCCTTTTCTTTACCACACAATATATTATTTGAATAGTTCAAGTGCCCTGCAATGTATTTCTACAATTTTCTTAGCCACTGGCAACTACTGTAATGAGAATTAGATATCTGATCTTATTTGGCAGGTCAAACCATGGTGCTGATCAAAGCTGACTCCTCCTTTTTTGTTCCATCTGCATTATACAGCTTGCTTCCTTGCTTTTTGAACACATGCCAACTCTTCTCAAAGATCTTCCTCTGGGCTCTAAAATTAATTATTTCTCTGCATTTATAAATATAAACACTATGTAATTTTCCCAAGTGACTGAATCACCTCAAACTACCTAAAAGGCCCTGGTCAGGGAGCTCAGTTGGAGTATTGTTCCTATACGCCAATTGCAGGCTCAATTCCTGGTCAGAGCACATACGAGAAAACAACCAATCAATATATCAAGAAGTCGAACAAATCGCTGTTTTCCTCTCTCTGCCTGTCTCCCCTCTTCCTCTCTCTTTCTAAAATCAATAAAAAAAAAAAAACCTATCTAAAAAGGATTTCAAAAGTACAAATGATGTGGTGACATTCTGTAAGGTATACAAACATCTAATAACTATGTTGTGTATTTGAAACTAATATTACATGTCAACAATTAAAAAGAAAATTAAAAAAAGACAAAGTAAATCAGACAAGAAGAAGTGCATATAATTCGGGAACCACAAACAGCAATATTGAACCCATGGTAGGGCAGCGGGAGTCAGAATAGTGAAGGGAGACTTTATTTCTTGTTTCCAAATGCATACACACACTCACTGATGTAAGAGTAGGAACCACTTTCTGTTCTACTTAGGGGCTGCGGAAGTGACCTAGAACTCTTATCTCAGCTTTCTCTCCTCCCCATGGAGGTATGCAAACTTGTCACAGCTTTTTCAGATGACGCAGAAAGATGACTAGATTACTTACCTAAGTGTGAACCAGTTTGAGCTCTGGTAAGTAATTACAGGACATCATATAGTTCTCAAAGGCAGAGTCAAACTCTTTGTACAGTGGGTTTTATACAAATCAGGAAAAAAGCATCTGAGTGTTAACTAGTTCAAACTTATTTTAAAAAGCCTGGACTTCCTTAACATATCTTTGCAGTGAGGGGTGTTCAAACTTTCGGTGTCTCTGGGCCACACCGGAAGAATTGTCTTACGCCACACATTAAATACACAAACACTAACAAAAACAAAAACAAAAACAATCCCATAATGTTTTAAGTAAATTTATGATTTTGTGTTGGGCTGCATTCAGAGCCATCCTGGGCCATGGGTTGGACACCCCTGGACATAATATATATACATAATATACAACAAGTCCCTTTTTGATCAGAAAGAATAAGCACACAGGTGTTAAGATTAGCTAATAGAAAAGGAAAAAAACAGCTAAAATTCTAAACTGATTACAGACATAAATAGGCATGCATGAAGATCATCAGTAGTATACTTAAACTGAGAGAATCAATGGGAGTGGAGGAGGGATGGACAGACTGAAGAAAGGACAGAACAAACAGCAAGCTTCAAGTATGAGACTGAAGAGGAAATGACTCAGTCACAGTGTAGGGAGGGACTTCCAGGTAGGTGAGTTGTAGGTGATAATATGCCTGGGAAAGCTCCTGACCTACAGAAGACGAGATTCTAGGAGCTCATTGCAGAGCATCCTCAGGAGTCATAGACACAAAGCACAACATCAAGACTGTAAAACATATTTTCCCAACAAAGGAGAAAATCTTGATGTCTTTTGCTTTTAATACTTGGGGCAGTTCTGGTCATTGAACTGTAAGAAATAATTGGTATAGTGGTAGCAAAGACTAATAAAAATGATTGAGGGGAAGGAAAAATATTCATAGCCGTTTACTCTAAATTTAAGTTATTCATCAAATGTTTATTGGGGATCTCACTGTCCCAGACACTGGAGGTTCAGCTTTGAACAAGATGGCATGGGTCCTCCCCTCTAGGAAGCAATCCTGCAGACAAATGACTGTATGATCTGGGAAAAACGTAGCCAAAGCTTGCACTGACATTAATAAAAACATAATTAAAGTGAATGTAGACATGGTGAAAAAGAATTCGTCAAACAGGGAACACAGTAGAAATTTTAAGAGACTGTTTTAAGACAGATCTGGACAGATATTAAGGAAGGCAGGGTGGGTTCATGCTAAGTAATTTGCCTAAAACTAGACTGGAAAGTCTGTGAGGGCAGGGATTATGTCAGCTTGGTTCACAGTGGATCATCAGGGACTAGCAGAGTATCTGAAAAAATAGTAGCCAATCAAGAAATTTAAAAAGAATCAATAAATGAGTGAAGCAAAGACCTGTAGTACCTGCTATGTGCAGGTGCTAGTAAGAGTTTCACTGACCAGTATATAGACAATTTAAATACTGCAGTAAGTAATGGGAAATGAACATGAGTGCTAGTAGGATGGGGTTTCTAAATAATTCAGAGATTTGGAAAGCTTCTTGGAGGAAGTAATACGTGGCCTGAGTTTTGAAGGAAGAAGGTATGGAAAAGCACTGGGCACAGCATGTGCTAAATTCCTGTGGAACGAAACATCATTATGCATTTGAGGAACCAAGAGCAGTGCAGTCTGGCTGGAGAGAAGAATGGAGTGACATGATGGTGTGATGAAAGATTAGATGATAGGAGCTTCTAGAATCTGAAGGATCTTTATATGCTGTGCTAAAATTTGGACTTTGTTCTAAATCTGGTGATCACTAAAGATTTTAGGCAGGGAGTAACAAGATCAGATCTGCCTTTTAAAGATCACTCTGGCCATCAGTGGTACTGGGAAGTGGAAGAATAAAGGTGGGAAGGTTTAAACTAAGACATGAATGAAGTTAATGGAATAAGATATGAAAGATATTACTGAGAAAGAGAATGGATGTGGGTGATGAGTGAAAGGGACCAGAATGACTGCCAGGCCTCATGTTTGGATGTAGTGCCACTTAAGACAGACAACAGAAGAGGAGTAGAATTTTTTGGTTTTCTGCAGGTAAAGAGGGAAGAAAAAAACGATTATAAACCTAGTCTTTACTTGAATTTGAGGTACCAGTGGGAAATATAAGTGTGCAAGTTCTGCTTCTTTTGATGTGCACATTGTGGAGGTCAATCGCACTCTCTCACAAATGTTTCTTGTTGTATATAGGTCTTAAGGCAGCATGGGATTTCTGAAATTTTATGTGCTAAGAGTCCCCTCAAAAAGGAACAAGGGGTCTCATAAGCAGGTTGAATGTTAATCGTTTTACAATGGAGAAACAGTCTTTAATAATACTGTACCCTAGGACCTAATTTCATTTATAAATAAAATATGGCAGCACAGGTAACAAGTTCAATCTGTTTTCTAAACCATAGCAGGAGAGCAGACATGATAGAACAAGATGTATTACTTTATCTCCTTGAAATTACACTCTGAGTGGAAGCGTTTGAGATCTTGCTCCCAGCCATGTATTGTAAGCTTGGCTGAAATAAACTCTTACAGAAATTCAAAATGAAAAAAAGAAAAAGAAATTATACCCTGAGTGGTCATATATATTCCCTAGTAAAAATTTTATTTGTAGTAGAGAAGAAAAAATATAAAACTGCAATCAATTTTATATGCATTTTATTGCACAGCTATAATTATTAAACCTTTTTCTTACTATGTTGTTAAATATTATTTTTGTTCTATTTTTCAACTAAATGGTTATTAGCTATATTAACTTACAAGAACTTACTAGTTCATTAAGGATGTTTCCTGGAAATCTCATTACATAAGAACACACACACTACAGTACTTAAGATTAACCTTGTCTTTTATGTGTACATTAGCTCAAACAATATTGAATGACCCTAGAAAACATATTTGGCCCTTCATCTGGGATTCTAAATTGTATTCACGATGCATCTTTAAATTTCCATTAAAAGATGCTGGTATGAATTAAGTACTTGTAAGCTCATTCACTTATAAAACATCAAATTGTTAGTCTATCCAGTCCCCTTCAAAGTTATCTTTCTCCTTCGACCCACCATTTAAAGATCTAAACTTTCTTCTTTTTTCACACTGTCCTGGGACAGAATGGACCACTTCAGAAGCTTCTGAGGCTAATGCATTTCTACCACAATTACTTCAACAAACCTGGTTCCCCTCACTTCTGCAACAACATGCAGAGTCAACGATCAGTGTCTGCAGAAGATCTGAACTTTTTCATCACCCCCCTCCCCATCTCTCAAGGGAAAAAAATGAAAACAATAGCTCCTGCTCCTCTCCTCAAACCCCAAAACACAACCCGTCCCATAATTAGAAAGAGGGGAGGCCAAGTGGAACAAGTTGCGACGGGGGACCAGGAGCGCAGAATTGGGATCAAAGCCGGGGCTCGAAACGCTGACGGGGTATCATTCATCACGTCCGGAAGAAATCTGGGCTATTTGCGAAAAGAGAACGTTCCCAAAGCCCCAGAAACTAACTGGTGCTAAAAACCACAGAGACAGCGAATGACAGGCAAAGAGGCCCGACCCACTGGAACTGCCTGAAACACGCAAGGAATGCAAAAGAAACGTCAGGAATCCGGGACCAGCTGCGGTTGGCCAGAGCGACCGCCAAGGTTAAAACTAAGCTCCAAAGGCAGGCACTTCGTTGAGACCCTTGGCTGGGGAAAGGCGCTTGTGAGCTGTGAGAAAGGGAGGCTGGAGACCCAGTTGCTCCTGAACGTAGGAGTATGTAGCCCTCTAACCGGTCACCGCAGCTGGAAACCCCGAGCAAGTCTGGGGGCGGACCTAGGGGCGGGGCCGGGGCTCCTACGCCTCAAACGGCAGGCCAGACTGCGTCCTCAGTGCGCCTGCGTAGGGTGAGGCCCGACTCTATTTGGCTACAGGGCGTGCTGCGGCGGCGGCGTTCTTTACCCGGCATGCTGCGCGGGGAGCGACGGCACTACGTCCATCTCTTCCCAACCCTGCCCCCTCTACCCCCTCCCTCCAGGCCCCCCCATCCCCGCTTTCCCTAAAGTGAGTGAGTGAGACGGGCAGATGGAGGAGGGACTGTAATGGCGGCAGCCGGCAGCTCCCTGCTCTGACCCACGGCAGGCATACACCAACTATCCCCACCCCGCCCCAATCCCAGCTGGCCTCCGCCCCGCTGCCGGAGCGGGGCCATCCTCCCCGGCCCTTCCCCCAGCTGTCGGCGTCTCGCCCTGCGCCCCGGCCGGGGCCCCACACACAATGGACGAGCTCGCCGGAGGCAGTGGTGGCGGCACGGGGATGGCGGCCTCTCCACGGCAACAGCAGGGACCTGGGGGGAACATGAGCCTTTCGCCAGGGGGCAATGGGGCGGCGGGCAGCGGGGGTCCTCCCGCCGCGGAGGGAGCGGGTCCAGCGGCAGGCCCCGAGCTGTCCCGGCCGCAACAGTACACTATCCCAGGGATCCTGCACTACATCCAGCACGAGTGGGCTCGGTTCGAGATGGAGCGGGCGCACTGGGAGGTGGAGCGAGCCGAACTGCAGGTACATTGCTGGGGTCGGTGTGCGGGACGGCTGCGGCAGCGGGGTTCCCCGTGGGGGGTGGGGACGGGACTTCCCTCATTGGGATCCCGCGGGCTTGGGAAGACCAGATGAGCCTACCTGCGCGGCTCGGGGGCGCTGGTGCTGGCCGCTGTTCCTGCTAGAGTTCTCCTCCCCCTTTCCCGCAGAAGCTTGTTCCCAAACCCTCACTAGCTGCGCGGTGCGGGCTTCCTTGGGGCAGCCATTTTGGCTTTTAGTATGGCGTCTGCGGGGGCTCCTCTGGAGGCGGCCTGCCCGGGCCTCCGGGGCCTCCCGGGCTTGGGGCAGAACTCGTCTCTGTGGGAGAGTCCGGCGTGGGGCTCCTGAACAGTGAACTTGCTTTGTGTTGCCTCTTGAGATGGAGAGCCCGGTGATGGGCATTTTACCACCTTTCCCGGATCATCCCCTCTTTACGATTTGGCACGTCTGCCCCCCTCCCCTGGAGTTGGTACGCACTTGCCCCTTGACAACCACGCTTCCTTCCAGGGCTGCTACCAAGCACAATGGCTTGCCGCTGACCTGTGAAGTTTTCATTTCCTACCGCCAACTTTAAGTACCTTCACCTGAGATGCTGCCCTGTGTACTTAGATTCCCCTTCAGTTCTTCAGTTTAGGGACTGACTCATCAAGCCTTCTCCGTACAGGCATACCTCGGGGATACTGCGGGTTCGGTTCCAGACCACCGCAGTGAAGCGAGTGGCAATATTTTTGCTGTTAGAGGGTCTTGCCTTCAATTTGTAAAAAACGCAGTTCTGTGAAGCGCAGTAAAGTGAAGCGCAATAAAACGAGGTATGCCTGTGCTGAAATTTTTTTAGGGTACCCTTCACCTGGCCTGCCCTTCCTCCATCCCCTTTTTTTTTGCCCACAAAAAGCCAAACCAGACTATCTGTGTTGTCTTTGTGAAAGGACTGAAAAAAATTTAATATTAGCTGGAAGTAAAATGTTCTTTTGTCACGTTACTCACAGAGGTGAAGCAAAATTAAATATCCTCAAGACCCTTCATAAGTAAGCCTGACTCCATCCTCTTAAGGTGAAAATTTGATGGGCTGGTTTACCTAACTTTTGGAAGATGTTGGTAGTTTACGGGTTCATGTCTTGAATTTCAGAATGGCTGTATCTTTCTTAAAGACTCGTTCAACATTTTGGGGTATTCGTTTTTATTTTTAAACCCTTTCCCGGTCAAATTTAGGCTTGGGGGGGCGGAGCATGCATCTAAAGAGTGTTGCACCTGTTCTTCAGAGTGATATGTATATTTAGAATGTCAGCAATATTGTTTGCTGACATATGCCATTTATGCCTATGGCATAAATGAATAGTTGGTGAAATAGTTGGTGAATAGTTGGGAAAATTTGTTTAAGTAAGGAATTTTGGATTAATTTAGGGTACTCAAAGAAATATTTATCTTTTCAGTTTGATTTTGAACTAGTAAACTTTGAGTCTACAAAGGAGGTAAAGTTAAATTTTTAAAAGATAAGAGTAATTACATATTTTGACACTTTATCAAGTTTTGCAAAAATTATAAATTAACACCTGGTAGTCAATTTAATGTTTTAGAATCGTGCTTTGATATATTATTGTGCTTTTAAAAATACAGCTTTCAAAAAGCTTAAGTCAGAATTGTCTACTGTTTCTTTTAACTTGTGTATGTATAGTCTGCTTTAAAATACCTGGGATTTAGAGTTCTGTTGATATACAACTTTCTGTCACACCGTGTTGCAAATTTAGCATTGTGTGAGCGAAGATAGGCATTTATTTTTAATATTTGCATTTGCAAATGCATGGAGGCTTGGGCTCACTAATACTTTGTCGGTTTGAAATAGTGTTACGACCTTTGTACTGTTGTATGAAAACTTGGATTCTACCACTTTTCAGTTTAGCAATTACATTAGTCATTCATAAGCTTCAGTAAAGTAGCAGAGAAAATGTCTTTTGTCTAAATTAGTAAGGTATATACATATACATTAATGAGGTCTGTGTCATCTGTCCTAGTCCTCGCTTTCTCATCTAGTTCTTCCCTTGACAGTAGCAGAAAAGTTTTTATAAGAAGATTTCTTTTACTTGCTTGCTTTCAGTTTATCTATATTGGTATATTTTGATATAGCCATTATAAGCTAGTTTGTTTGTTTATTTTGAAGAAGTTCTACAATGTTTCTAGACTCTTAAAATTTTCCAGGGATTTTTGTTAATTCATGCTAATTTTTTTGGAATAAAATGTTCATGATTGTGTTTATATGCTCTTGTTCTATACATTTCTCTAAAATATTTTACTGGGTTACTTAATTAAGAGGGTTTCAGATTTACTTCCAATATGTTGAATTTGCTTTAAGTGTACTCAGTCTTCAGTAAGATTTCTTGCACACACTTTAAAATGTTTGTGTTGAATAAAATTTTATTGGGGTGGTTTAAGTGATACATCAATGGATTTAAACTGTAAACAAACTTATTTTTAAGAAAGATAATGAGACAGCTTACATATTATATAGTCTTGGGTACCTATATGTGTTTTTATGTACACATATAAAACTATTTAATAATGAATACAAAGAGGCTAAGTTATACCTAATTTTGATGTAAAATTTCAGTATGAAATCATGTGTTCCCTGGCTTTGGAAAGGATTTTAAATTGGAACTTTTCAGTGTGTGGGTTTTCTTTTTTTCTTTTTTCTCTGTAAAAGGAATTTGGGATAAAGGTCTGTTTTAAAAACTTACAACTAACCAAAGGATCATGTCTTAAGGCTCTTTTTATCTTTGTGTGGGTTCCTTATCTTGGACTGAGGTATTTTAATATTTGTTAGTAAGACTCTGAGACAGTGACTCCTGAATGAGAGAGCTAGCCAGAATCACTTGTAAAACTTTAAAAAATATGCAGGTCCCCTCCCTGCCTTATCCTCCAGAGATTTGGTTTAGGGCTTGGAAAAAGTGGGCTTTGTAGGATTTTTAGCAATTCATGTTATATAAAAATTGTAACTGCCATTATACAGCATTACAACTTTATGTAGGTATCATTCCTATTTTACAGATGAGGAGACAAATTTAGGTTAAGTAACTTTACCAAGGTCACCCAGCTATAAAGTATTGGAACTGATATTTGAAACCAGGTTTGTCTGAATTCAAAGCCTGTGTTCTTACTACTACTCTTGTAACCACTGTGTTATATGGTCGGTCATCTTAGCATTTTTCATAGAAATGGAATCTGCCCTGTAATTCTTTGTCTATCATATTGTGGCATATACCACTTCAGTACATTTCAGCAAAGTGTTTTTGAGACCCTGTGATGTATGAAGTGTAATTCATGTATATTGTAAACATGTCCTTACATTTTTTCTGTAGTTGATACATAATAAAAAAATGTACTTATGGTATATACAAAATGCTTGTTTGCCAACTATAAAAACATGACATTAGATAATACATAGAAAATATTATATAGTCTAAGAATTTGTATTCTAAAATGACTGATTCTCCAGCAAATATAAAAATTTTAATTAGTTTTTATTTGCACACTCTGGCATATAGATTTGTCATAACATGATAGCTATTTTCTACCTAACAGTCTTACCTTATGGGAGATATTTTGCTCACAGGTAACTAGATTTCTTCATTATTAAGGTGGGAGAACTTTGTTTTTCATGCGCCCCTTTTATTGTCAGCATTTTCTTAGCATAGTCAAGAATGATGTTTTACAAATTCTGATGCTCTTTCTATTACAAGGTTTTTAGGGTTTTACTATGAAATTACAAAAATATAAGAACAGCATATAGTGATTTTGTATAAAGGTGCTTCCTTTGTTCTGAGAATTTTAACCTTCATAAATTTTGCTGTTATGCAGAATCCTATTTTAAATGATGGTGGCGACAGAGCAAACAATATTTGATAGGATTGAGTCTACAACCTTATCTCATTCTCCCTGTTTCTTTCTGTCTGCTTTACAGGCTTCATTTTTGCCCTACTCATTCCATAATACCCATCCAAACACTTTGAAAAATGCTCTCTTTCTGTTGTTAGTTGTTGACCTTTACATTGCCAAATCCTGTGGCCTTCTTACAGACCGTATGGACCTAACCAACATTTTCTGCTATTGACTATTTCTTCCTCAAAATCCTCTTTGGTTGTACTAATTCCGTTTTCCCTTTGGTCCACTTAATCACTTTTCTTCATGTAGTTTTCCTCTTTGTTCCCAGTTGTTATTACCTGGGGTTCTGGTTTTCTTCTTTTCACTATATATTTCACTTGAAATTAGATGTTCAGCTATCACTTGCCATCTTAATACTTAACATTTATCATTTATCATTTGCTAAGTGTTATTTTGATACCTTGGTATTTATTAATTTAATCCTAAAAAAAACAACCCAGTAAGGTTGGCACAATTGCTTTCATTTTTGTTGGGTGTTTTCTTTTCTTATTTATTTTTTGACACTAGAATATTGGAGCCCAGAGGTTAAGTAGTTATCTGTCCAAGATAGTACAAGTAGGAGGCAGCAGAAATGGCATTTAAATCTGGACAAATTGCCTTCAGAGGCCATGTTTGTAACCATTTTGTGTCTTTGGCTTCCAGATATCTCAAACATACTTCTAATTTCCTGTTTAACTTTCTTTTTTTAAAATGCTTTATTTATTTATTTTTAGAGACGGGGGAAGGGAGGGAGAAAGAGGGGGAAACATCAGTGTGTGGTTGTCTCTTACTTGGCCCCCACTGGGGACCTGGCCCACAACCCAGGCATGTGCCCTGACAGGGGGTCGAACCAGCGACACTTTGGTTTGCCACCCACGCTCAATCCACTGAGCTACACCAGCAGGGCCTTTTTTTTTTTTAAGCTTCTCTATTTCAAATTTAATACATGCATTACTTAGTTCATCTCACATGCCTGCCATTCCCTTCTAGAGAACACACTTAACTTGCTCATTCCCCTTTATTCCTTGTTATAGTTAATGTTTGTAATCATCTTCCCCATCACCAGACAGTATACAGATCCCCCTATATATGCTGAGTCTTTGAATTTTATTGATCTAGTATAATTGTTCAGTGAATCTATTTGAGTGCTACTTTGTGCTAGGCTTTGTGTATGTAATGATGTTTGAAGCAAGGACCTGGCCCTCATGGAGCTTGTACTCTAGAAATAATAAACTGTGATAAACCAGAAATTAACAAGATGACAAATAAGTGGTGATGGGAAACCTGTGTGGATAATGGGCTTTCAGATATAGGTAGTATTTATTATTTACTATGTGCCAAGTATTTTGAGATCTTAATACATGTCTTAGATCAATGGGTAAATAAAATTTTGTGCCTAGAATGACCCTGAAGCCTAACCGCTCACTGAAGGAAATAACCCAGATTTAATCTGTGGTTTTCGTTTTTTTACTAACACCGTTTTAGTTTAGGTTGCCTCTCCTGCATGAATTCTTTGGAGTAATCTCCCCATCCACACTCCTCTTTTAACAGTTTGTACATTTTACTGCCAATAAGATTGTATTACACATACCCTTTGCTTTTTAAAAAAAATTCTCACCTGAGGACATGTTTATTGGTTTCAATGAGACAGAAGGGCAGGGAAAGAGAGCGGGATGGGGGAGGGAGAGACAGACAGACATACATCGATTGGTTGTCTCCCTTAGGTGCTGTTGGACTAGGGATCAAACCTCAACCTAAGTATGCGTCCTAACTGGGAATCAAACTTGCAGCCATTTGGTGTGTGGGACAATACTCCAGCTAATTGAGGCACTGGGCCAGGGATCTTTAATTTTTTATCATGGAGAGTTTTAAGCATATAGGAAAATAATATAGTACCTGTGACCTCCCACAAACTTGTCACTCATCTGTAACAGTAACATGTTGTGACCAGTTTTGTTTTACTTACACTACTATCCACACTTACCAGTCTCAAATTATTTTGAAGCAAATTTCAGAATCATGTAATTTTATCCATGAATATTTCCATATGTATCTAAAAGATAAGGATTTTAAAAGACAATTACAATACTATTATATACCAAACTGTTAAGAAAAATGAATAACTTCTCTTTTAAATTTTTAAGTGTATTTTATTGATTATGCTATTACAGTTGTCCCAACTTTTTTCTTCCCTTCATCCCCATTTGCTCCGCACCCCCTCCTACCAGCATCCCCTTAATTCATGTTCATGGGTCATACATACAAGTTCTTTGGCTTCACCACTTCCTATACTATTCTTAACTTCCCCGTCTGTTTTGTACCTACCAATTATGCTTATTCCATGTACCCTTTCCCCTATTCTCTTCCCTCCACCTCTGCACTAATAAACCTCCATGTGATTTCTTTCTGTGATTCCGTTCCTGATCTAGTTGTTTGCTCAGTTTGTTTTTGTTTTTTAGGTTCAGTTGTTGATAGTTGTGAGTTGTCATTTTACCGTTCATATTTTTGATCATCTTCTTCTTAGATAAGGCCCTTTAACATTTCATATAAGGGCTTAGTGATGATCAACCCCTTTAACCTGACCTTATCTAGGAAGCTCTTACCTGCCCTCCCATTCTGAACTACAGCTTTGCTGGATAGAGTAATCTTGGATGTAGGTCCTTGCCTTTCATGGCTTGGAATACTTTTTTTTATCCCCTTATTTCCTATAAGGTCTCTTTTGACAAATCAACTGATAGTCTTACGGAAATTCCTTCGTGGGTAACTCTGTTTTTTTCTCTTGCTGCTTTTAAGATTCTCTCCTCATCTTTAATCATGGGTAACTTAATTATGATGTGTCTTGGTGTGTTCTTCCCTGGATCCAATTTCTTTGGGACTCTCTGAGCTTCCTGGTTTCCTGGGAATCTATTTCCTTTGCCAGACTGGTGAAGTTGTTCTTCATTATTTTTTCAAGTAAGTTTCCAATTTCTTGATCTTCCTCTTTTCATTCTGCCACTCCCATGATTCAGATGTTGGAATATTTAAAGTTGTGCCAGAGGTTCCTTAGCCTCTCCTCATTTCTTTGAGTTGTTCTTTCTTCATTCTGTTCTGGTTAAATGTTTATTTCTTCTTTTTTGGGCCAAATTGTTGATTGGAGTCTCGGTTTCCTTCCCGTCACTGTTGGTTCCTTGTATATTTTTTTTATTTCACTTTGCACAGCCTTCACTTCTTCCTCTATTTTGTGTCAGTACTCAACTATTTCTGTGAGCATCCTGATTACCAGTGTTTTGAACTCTGCAACTGATAGGTTGGCTCTCTGCCTGTTGCCTAGGTTTTTTTTGTGTGTGTTTTTTTTTCCTGGAGTTTTGATCTGTTCTTTCATTTAGACCATATTTCTTTGTCTTAGTGCACCTGTTACATTGTAAGGGGCGGGACCTTAGGTATTCATCAGGGTGGGGCAACCCACTTCCCTGCCTTGTGTTGCCGTGTGTGGGGGAGGAGTCAGAGAGGGAACAGTGCTCCATTTTTGGCTCTCACCCCACTTTCAGTCACCTCCCCTGTTACCCACAAGCAAATGGGACCCTTCTGGTGCTGATTCTGGGGTCAATAGTTTTGTATATGTTCTAGGACCCTGTGTGTGTCTCCAGCGAATTCTCCTTTGAGGCTGGGAGTTTCTCCCACCACCTCAACCTCCACAGGTTTTTATAGCCAGAGCTTCTGAGGCCTTTTCCCCCTTACCTGGAATCCTGAATTGTGTTATCTGTCTCTCTGCCCAGTTGTTCCTCACAGTTTATCTGCATGTGAATGTGGAATTGCCTGGTCTGCCAACTGCTGCCTTGCTCTGCATTCTCTCTGCCCCTCCTACCAGTCTAGATGAATGTTTGTTCTTTACCTCCTTGGCTGTCAGATTTACATACAGTTTGATTTTTGTCAGTTCTGGTTGTTTTTTATTTTTAAATTTGTCGTCATCCTTTTTTTGGTTGTGTGAGGAAGCAAAGTGTATTTACTTATTCTTCCATCTTATCCAGAAGCCGATAAATGAATAACTTCGAATACTATTATCTAACATTTACTGTTCAAATTTCTCATTTTTCTCTTCTATCTTTAAACTGTTTGTTTGTTCAACTCAGAATCCAGATAGCACGTTATGATTGGAACCCTCTCCATCGTGTTTTACTTTTCCTTGCCATTTGTGTTGAAGAAGTCAGGTCTTGGTTTCTATAGAGGTTTCCAGAGTCTGGGTTTGATTGAATGCTGTCCTGTGGTATAGTTTAACATGTTCTCTTGTCTTGTTTGTTTTCCCGTATTGGTTTGTTTGATCTAGGGGCTTGTTCAGAATTGGTTTATTTTTATTTTCATTTTTGGAAGAGGAGAGCAAAACTGTTTCATTGGTAGTGATGATGTCTTCCATCAGAAGGCACACAACAATTTTTTGTGATGTTAGCAGCTGTTGATGTTAGTGCTTAGAAAATTGACTCCTTAGTGCTACCTTTAGACTTTAAAAAACATTATTAATAAATTGAGATGTAGCCCTGGCAGGGTAACTCAGTTGGTTAGAGCATCTTCCCAATATGCCAAGGTTCTGGGTTTGATCTCTGGTCAGGGCACATACAATAAGCGACTAATGAATCTAGAAATAATTGGAACAACAAGTCGATGTTTTCTCCCCCCCTTTCTTTCTCCCCTTCTCTCTCCCAGTCTCACTCCCCTCCCCCATCTCCTTCCTCTCTCCTCCTCCCTCTCTCTCTAAAACCAATAAATAAAAAAATTGAAATATAATTCTCATAACATAAAATTTGCTCTTTTACAGTGTATATTTGTTTTTTTTTTTTTAGTATAGTCACTGTGTTTTGTAGTCATCATCACTGTCTAATATCAGAACATTTTTTCATTACCCCACAAATGAACCCAGCAGCTAAAAGCATTTAGTCCCAATCCTCAGCATTCCTTGGCAACCACAGCTTTCTGTTTCTATGGATTTGCTTATTCTAGACATTGCATCTAAATGGAATTATATATTTTTGTGATTAACTTCTTTAAGATAACGTTTTTAAGGTTTCTCTATGTTGTAGCATGTAACAGCCCTTTTTCCTTTTTATGGCTGAGTAGTATTCTGTTGTGTGGATAATACCATTATACGACTTGTCCATCATTTGGACATTGAGTGTTTCTGCTCTTGGGCTATTATGAATAATGCTGCTAACATTTGTACACAAGTTTATTTGAACATATGTTTTCAGTTCTCCTGAGTATCTAGATAGGACTGGAAGTGCTGGGTCATTTCCAACTTTTTGAGGAATTCTGTGTTTTTCTTAAAAAAAATAAACCAGTAAAAACTACAAAGTAGGTATTTTCTATTACTAAAATTGATGTTTCAGAAATGGGTTGTTTTTATGCGTATATAAAATTAGTCATTATTGAAAATAATCATAAAAGAGCAAGTTGAACTTCTTAGTATTTTTAATGAATTTATATACTAGTTTATCTTTTTTCCATTTTCTTTTTTTTTTTACTGATTTCTTTGAAAACTGCCAGAAACCCTCTATTACTTACTAAGATTTTATGTTATAATGCTTTAAATTTTCGTTTTGTGGTTTACATTTAGGTGCTTTTATTTATTCTATAAGTTTTTATTTTAGTTTTTAATATCTTAATTATTAAAGTAACATTTATATGAAAATTAAGACACAGAAATGTCAAAAATAGTGACTTTTTTGTAATCTTAATCTTCCAGGAACACCTACTGCTATCTTTTTGGGTGTATATTTCTATACATATGCAACCATGATTCTCAGCTGGGGGCAATTTTGCTCTAATGGGACACTTGGCAGTGTCTGGAGAGTTTGGGTTATTACAGCTGGAGTGAGGGTGCTACTGACATCTAGTGGCTAGAAGTTAGATGCTACTAAACATGTACAGGACAGAGCACCCTGCCCCCCAAATCTAGTCCAAAATAGTGCTGAGGTTAGACACCCTCATTGTAACTACAGTTGACTTTTTAACAACATAGGCTTGAACTGCACTGGTCCACTTATGTGGATTTTTTTCAGTAATATACAGTTGGCCTTCTGTATCATTTGGGTTTCACATCTCTGGATTCAACCAACAGTATTTTCCATTTGCGAATGTGGAGAGCAAACTGTATGTATTGCTTTATGCCATTTTATATAAGGGACTTGAGCATCTATGGATTTCATATCCACAGGTGTCCTGGAACCAATCCAACAACACTAGTACCAAGGGACACTAATACTGAGGGATGACTTAAGTTTGGGGGGAGTCCAAAGTTACATGGGATTTTTCCACTATGCAGGGTCAGTGCCCCCAAGCACCACATTGTTCAAAGGTCAGTTGTAGCCCTGGCCAGGGAATCAGTTGGTTGGAGTGTCATTTCGCACAAGGTGTACATATAGGACCTAGGTTTCCTGTTGATCTGGGTTAGGGTGTATCTGGGAGGCAGGTGGTCATGTTTCTCTCTCTCTTTCTCTCTCCCTTCCTCTCTCTCTAAAATCAGTGAACATATCCTCGGGTGAAGATTAAAAAAAGAAAGGGTCAGTTGTATATATGTGTGCCTTTGTGTAGGTAATCTCATATCCGTTCATATTCAATGCTTAGAAAAAATGCCTGGCAGTACCGTGACTGGTATGGCTCAGTGGGTTGGCCATGGTCGGGTAAACTGAAAGGTTGTTGGTTAGATTCCCAGTCAGGGTGCATGTGTGGGTTGCCAGTGCAAGAGTCAGCCATTGGATGTTTCTCTCCTTCTCTTTCTCCTTCCCTCTTCCTCCCTCTTCCTCCCTTTAGAAATAAATAAATCAATAAGATAATTGCTGCAGTAAATTGTTGCTGAGTGAATATGTTAATAAGCTCTTGCTATAATTTAAAAAAACTGTTCTATTTCAAAATATATAAATTGAATTCAATTTTAATGCCATTATGTTAGGTTTATGAAACCCTATAATTTGTGAAATTAATTTTGCTCAGAATACACATACCCAAATACCAGAGAGCTTATGGCCAAAACAGTTTGTCCCCTACCCATCCTGTCCCTCTAGTCCAGCTTTCCAGCAGCAACCACTTTAAAATCTTCCAAAATTTTCATCCTTATTTTTTTTCTTTTTAAAAGAATCTAGAAAGCACAGCAGTTTTTTTTTTTTTAAGATTTTATTTATTTATTTTTAGAGAGGGAAGGGAGGGAGAAAGAGAGAGAGAGAAACATCAATGTGGGGTTGCTGGGGGCCATGACCTGCAACCTAGGCATGTGCCCTGACTGGGAATCGAACCTGCAATGCCTGGTTCGCAGCCCGTGCTCAGTCCACTGAGCTACGCCAGCCAGGCCTCATCCTTATTTTTAAATAATAGAATTATACCCCTGGCTGGTGTGGCTCAGTGGATTGAGTGCTGGTCTGAGAATCAGAGGGTCGCTGGTTCGATTCTCAGTCAGGGCACATGCCTGGGCTGCGGGCCAGGTCCCTAGTTGGGGGTGGGGTGACATAAGATGCAACCACACATTGATGTTTCTCTCCCTCCTTTCATACTTCCCTTTCCCTCTCTAAATATAAAATAATAAAATCTTTTTTAAAAAAATTAACAACTATACTTGTCTCTGGCAATTAAATATTACCTTAAGCTTCTGTTATGGCAATTGAGTATTTATCACACTTCTTACATCTCCTTTTACCATGTTCCAATATAGGTAATAAAACTAGTCAAATCATTAATTTTTGCATTATTATGACCATGGAAATAATAATTTGTGAGTCAAAAAATATTGTTAATACTTGCTCTTTACTGTACATTTTTTGTTTTCCTTTGCGTTGTTTACCACCTTTTTTATTTGCTCATTAGTTTCATATTCATCTATTGCTGTTTTTTCCTAAAAGCTGTACAAATCCATCAGGGTATTCAAACTTGCAAGCACTTCACATAATCTACCAGTTTTGCCTTTTGTGTGGAAGGAATAGAGTTGAGCAGGGAGGAGTTGCCCTCCAGAGCTGTTAATTCCTTTGCTCTCTGATCTAGACTTGTTTTAAGACTTGTTATAAAGTTATTCTGAAGCCTCTGTCAGCTGTTCTCTTGTTTGTTACATAGTTACTACTATGAAACTTCTGTCTGCTGTTTGCTCTCTGCGGTCCTCCCTACTTTTTTTAAACTGGATGTTATTCCCCATCTGTTCTTGGTTTAGGCCGTTGTTTTGCTGAAATATGTTATCTAATTGTTTCTTGAGAAAAGTTGCATAGGAGGTAAATTTTAGGAACTTGAATCTTTTCAAAATGTCTTTTATTCTCACGCTTGTTTGGTATCGTATTTTCGAGACTGTAAGACGCACTCCCCTCAAATTTGGGAGGAAGGGGAGTTTGCCTTATAGTCCAAGTGTAGTTTACCTGGCTTGCTTGGGGGAGGGGGGGCTCTGTTATTTATGTTACTAAATATTTTACTGCATTTTTTTTTTGCTTCAATTTTTTTTCCTATTTTCCTCTAAAACTTAGGTGCGTCTTATGGTCTGGTGCGCCTTACAGTCTGAAAAATTTGGTAGTTTGGTTGGAGATATAAGTTTCCATCAGCACGTCAAAAGCATTTATTTCTCTTGTCTTTGAACTTTTCAGTGTGGCTTTTGAAGGGTTTGATGCTGTTCTGATTCTTGTTCCTTTTTTTGTATGCAAGATTTGTTTTGGTGTCTTTTGTTTATCCTGGTTTTATTAAATTTTATGGAAATATATATATTGTGTTAGGCACTGAGAGAATTCTTCTATTCCATAGTCTAGAGTTTCTCAATAGAGGGCACTGTAGGCATTCAGATAGTACCATTTTTGGGTTGTACTGCGTAGTGCTTTCAGGGCTGTGAGGACCCTGGCTCCCAGGCATTAAATGCTAGTCTAAGTCGTTAGTTATTAGAACATCTAGAAATGTCCCCAGACATTTCCAAACACCCCAAGGGGGAGGCAGTCCTTATCTTTTTTGAGAAGCATTGTTGTAGTCCTAAATCCTTAGGGCATTTAACTCTGTTCAGTTGATGATGGATCTGCTGATACAACGTTTTTCTTCTGTCTCTTGTTTTGTTTTTGTTTTTTTGGTCTGTTTTGTGAGATATTTTTCCCAACTGTATTTTTCAATCCCATTAAATTTGTAAAAGCATTTTCTTGTTTGAATTTTTAAAAGAAAAGTGTTCTATTTTTTTTTTAGCATAGTATAGTTTTTGTTGAAGTTTTCTGAATTGTTTCCTCCAAACTTCTTTTTGTTTTGCTTCTTTTCTTTCTTAACTAATACTTTACTCAAATGTTGGTAACCATTGACTATATGTTTGGTGGCTGTGAGCTTTTTTTACCCCTTAAAACTTGTTTTGTTTTTTAAGATTTTATTTATTTATGTTTAGAGAGGGAAGGGAGGGGGAGAGAGAGAGAGAAACATCAATGTGCGGTTGCTGGGAGACATGGCCTGCAACCTAGGCATGTGCCCTGACTGGGAATCGAACCTGCGATGCCTGGTTCGCAGCCCGCTCTCAATCCACTGAGCTACACCAGCCAGGGCAAAAACTTGTTTTTTGTTTCCATTAAAAATTGAGTGACTTTTAATCTGCTTAACCTTGCCATAGGTTAGTTCTCTTAAATCTTTGTTTATAATTGGTTCTCTTAGCTTATAATTCTCTTGAGTTCTTCAAAGACTTGTTGATCTTGGCTGCCGATATTGTAATTTTTAAAAAACACAGCTGTAGAGAAAGAGTTTATTACCTTTGTGCTGCACTTTATTTAGAGCTTACCTGCAGGATGATATTCTATCTCTGCTGACCTATTTGGAGTCTGGATTTCTTCAAGTCTTAGATCACTTCTTTCCACAATTCTCCTTCTTAATATCTTCCATTAATATCTGGTCACTTTCTCCCTAGATTCTTACCATTTTCACCCTAACAGGCTGACATAAACTTTAGGTTCTTGACTTGTAAAAGTTTCCTTCTCTAAGCCCATGGGTATCTCATACCTTTAGCCTCTGTTGTGTTATCTGATGTAAACAAACAATGGCATATGTTACAAATTTCTTTTGATTTAAATTTAACCTCTAAAGAAGAAAGTGGTTATTTTTTCTTTAAAACTACGTCATTTATGCTGTTTAAATACATAGAAAATACTATAATTGATGTTTCCTCCACAATTTTTTTGTTAATCCCTCACCTGAGAATATGTTCATTGATTTTTAAACAGAAAGGAAGGGAGAGGGAGAGAAATAGAAACATTACTGTGAGAGAAAAACATCAATCAGTTGCTTTCCATATGAGTCCCGAGAGGGGATGGAACCTGCCTAGGTATGTGCTCTGCTCATGGATGGAACCTGTGACCTTTTGGTGTATGGGACGATTCTCCAACCAACTGAGCCACATGGCTGGAGCTCCACAATTTTTTTATTGTGGCAAAATTAAGTATCTTAACCATTTTTTAAGTATATACTTCAGTGATACTAGGCATATTCATATTGTGCAACCATCACCACAGAACTCCTTCATCTTGTAAAACTGAAACTCAGTACCCATTAAGCAATAATTCTCCGTACTCCTGTCCCTCTAGTCCTTGACAACAACTACCTACAATTCATCCTTCTGTTGCCATGAATTTGCCTAGCCTTGGTACCTCATATAAGTGGGGTCATTCAATATTTATCTTTTTGTGACAAAACTTTGCTTGTATAAAGCTCCATTCCCTTTCCTATCCTTTGTGTTATTGTCCTACAAATTTCACCTTTGTTATATACTCATTAATGCTTATTTCTAATTATTGCTTAATGTAGTTGTCTTTTAAATCAGATAGGAGAAAAAAGTTACACATATATTTATACTGTCTTTTATAGTTTACCTATGAAGTTACTTGTACTAGTTCGTTCTTCTCTTTTCCCTTCCCTTCCCTTCCCTTCCCTTCCCTTCCTTTCTCTTCCCTTTCCTTCCCTTCCCTTCCCTTCCCTTCCCTTCCCTTCCCTTCCCTTCCCTTCCCTTCCCTTCCCTTCCCTTCCCCACTATTACAGATGTCCCCCACCTTCCCCTCCTCAATGTCCTCCACCCAGCCTCCCACCCCTCATCTGGCCTTCACCACATTGCTGTGTGTGTCCATGGGCCATGCATATATGCATATATATTCTTTGACTAATCTCTTCCAGTTCTCTCCAGTCCTCTCCCCTCAGAGATCTGTCAGTCTGTTCCATGTATCCATGCCTCTGGTTTTATTTTGATTGCCAGTTTATTTTGTTCATTAGATTCTACATATGAGTGAGATTATATGGTATTTGCATTTCTCTGACTGTCTTATTTTGCTTAGCATAATCTCCAGGTCCATGCGTGTTGTCACAAAGGGTAAAAATTCCTTCTTTTTTATAGCTATGTAAATAGTTATTGTGTAAATGTACCATAGCTTTTTCATCCACTTATCTACTGATGGGCACTGTGGTTTGTTGCCGTATTTGGGCTATTGTAAATAATGAGGTTATGAACATAGGGGTGTCTAAATTCTTTCTGATTCTTGTTGTTTCTGGATTCTTAGGATATATTGCCAGAAGTTCAATTGCTGGGTCAAAGGGCAGTTCCATTTTTAACTTTTTTAAGCACATATTTTTCATACGGATTTGAATTACTATTTAGTGTCATTCCTTCCTGGAGTGCTCTTTTAGGTGTTTTTTTGGAGTGGGGGGGCAAAACCTATTGGCAACAAGCTTTCACAGTTTTGTTTACCAGGAATGTCTTAATTTCTCCTTTGGTTTTGAAAGGATATATATATATATATATATATTTTTGGATATAGAATTCTTGGTTGACAGTCTTTTTTTTCCCCACCACTTGAATATATCATCCCACTGCCTCCATGGTTTCTGATGAGAGATCTGCTGTTAATCTCCTTTGTGATGAGTCACTTTTTTAACATTTTTGAGATAATTCTCTTTTTCATTGGTTTTTGACACTTTGGTTGTAATGTGTGTTGGTTTGGATCTCTGAGTTTAACCTACTTGAAATTTATTTAGCATCTTAGGTGTATCTGTTAATGTTTTTCAAATATTTTATCTTTTTTCCTCCTCTCTCTTATCCATTTTATGTATGTTGATATTATGAATGGTGTTCTACAGGTTTCTAAGGCTCTGTTCATTTTTCTTCATTCTTTATTCTTTCCATTCCCCAGACTGTCTAATCTTAATTGACCCATCTTCAAGTCTGCTAAGTCTTTTTTTGTTTCTGCGTACTTAACTATTGTGCCCCTCTATTGATGTTTTTCATTTTAGTTACTATATTTTCAAATTCTGTAATTTCTGTTTGATCTTTTTAAAACATAATTTTTGTGTCTGTTGATATTCTCACTTGTTGAGACATTCATACTCTTAGTTCTTTAGACATGGTTTTCTTTAGTTATTTTAACATTTAAAATAGTTGATTTAAAGTGTTAGTCTAATAAGTTCAGTGTTGGGCTTTCTTGGGGACAGTTCATATTGACTTCCCTTCTTCCATGTATAGACCATAGTTTCTTTTCATGTGTTATAATTTTTTTTGTTGTTGAAAACTGGATATTTTAAATAATGTAGCAACTGTAGAAATTGGATTCTCTCTTTTCCTCAGGATTATTTAGTGTTGCTATTTGTTTTTTTTTAGAACTTTCTGGAACTAATAGTATAAAGTCTGCATTTTTTTTTTGGCATATGGTTACTGAATTGTCCGCTCAGCTTACTGGTTAGGCTAATGAACAGGCAGAGGTTTCCTTGGACACCTGGAACGTGGAAGTCTTCTAGTCTTTGCCAAGGGGGGGCCTTTATGTGTGCGCTGGGACGTGTGCTCAAAACACAGCCAGACAGTTTACAGTTCTGTCTTAGCTTCTTTTCCTGCTTGTTCGGAGCCTAAAGGTTAGCCAGAAGTGAGAGTTTAAGGCCTTTGCAGGTCTTTGGGGAGCATGTATACAGGTTATGCCTGCATGTGGCCTTTTAGATTCCCAGGAATATGTTGGAGCTTTCCAGAGTTTCCATGGACATCTCATTCCCCAGCTTTTCCTTTTAAGGTTTTTCATTAGCCTATCATTTGCCCCCAAAATTGTCCATTACCTCAGGCAGTCAAAATGTTTGACAATTAACCTCTTACTGTTTTTCACCAAAAGCACCCAGAGAAAAGGCTGTTTGCACTGGATGAGCTCAGAGTCAGGTCAAATAAAGACAGTTTTGTTACTAGGGTTTCTCAGGGAGCCACTAGACATTGCAAATAATGACAGTTTTCTGGGAATTGGACTTTTAAGGAGCTCCAACTGTGTTCTGTCCCCTCTGGTGGCTCTTGATTTATCACTATGATTGCAGGCTGTTGGTTTTCATGACTATATGGAACTGGGATAGAGTAGGACAGGAATATGGCAAATTAAAACCTCACAAAACTTGCTCCTTTTACTGAGATTCAGCCATATTTGTTGAATAAACACTCCCCAGATTTCTGCAGTCCTTTGTAATTTCTGAAGAAATTTCCTTTGTAACTTCTGAAGAGTTCTGAAAAGGTTGATTCTTACAACTTTTGCCAGTGTTCTCATTGCATTGCTTTTACGAAGGGGAGAATTTCAGAGAGCTGTACTCTGCCATTATAGCTGATGAGAGTAACACTATCAGTTAATAAAGATTCGTGGGTTTGTTCTCCAAGCTCAGGGAGCTCAAGGGAACCTGGGGACTAAGGATTTTCAGGTTAATTAACCATTCCCCATCCTCTTTTTTCAGGGTTCCAGTTATTTTCCTTTTCCCATGGGTGACTTGGCATAGCAGACCTGTCCAAATTGAGAATTTAACTTTTTTTTGGAACTCGGCCATTCTTGTGATTAAGTTCTGGTCCTTAGCTTTTGTGGCCTCCTGCTGCTAGGGATGAATGTCTGTGTCTGTATTTGTGACCAAAGAACCTTCTGGCTTCCATACTTAGCTTTTAATTCTCTATTACTCACTTTCACCTCTCGTTATATTTCTCCAAAGGGCCCATTGCCTTTGGCAGCAACAACCCAATTTCATGGTCCTTATATTTCCCAAATGCCAGATACATTGGTCCTTCTAGTGCAGGGGTCCGCAGACTATGGTTTGAGGGCCAAATCCAGTCCCAGGCCTGCCTCTTTCTGTAATGCCCCATTACAGATATGAAATACTATCTGGTCCTTTTACAAAGTTTGGACAATTGTACTTGAACAACAAAAGGGGGGGGGAGTAAAAAGTTTGCCAACTTGTGTGTTTCCTTCTACTGCAAAACTACCCAGTTTACCAGTAGTGAAAGTTTTAACAGCTGCACTACCACTTCTGCTAGGGGCTCACCACCAGTGATGGGGTTCTCTGCCAGCTGGGTGGCTAGGTGGATAGTGACCCAACTCCAAAACTTCATGTTAGACCCTTCTTTCTTAAGCCATCCCCTTCACCAGTGGCTGCTAATTGGGTTCCCTGGGGAAGCTGAGATGGCGATTAGTGTACAGAAGTTTATTAGGGAATGTTCAAAGATCGACATCTGTGGAAACAATGGAGGGGAATCAGAAGAGATAAATTGGGTTGTAATGTAGTATCACAAAAAGCCACAGTTGACTTTGTGGGGGAACTTTGAAGCTGAGCTAACCTTCTGAGTTGTCCAAAGTTGTGGCAAAGTGCTTGGTACTTATGGCCCTGTTTTGATTAGTTGCTCAAGGAAGGCCGTTTGGGCAGGCAGCTCTCTTCAGCTGAGACAGTGCCTGAAATGGCCTGACAGGTGAAGGCTGTTTTCCAGCAACATTCCCAGCAGGTGGACAATAAATCCTTCATTTCTGGAGGGAGATCTGGATAGTACATCAGTGTCTGCTACATACAGGTTTATCTGAGTTCTTTTAATTGTGCTTTTTTTGTAAAATACTTTTTTTAATTGTGATTTTCTTTTTAAAAAAACAATCCTCACCCAAGAGAGAAACATTGATGTGTTGCCTCCCGTATGCACCCCAACCAGGGATTGAGCCCCCAACCTAGGTACGTGTCGTGACTAGAAATCAAACCTACAACCTTTTGGTGCATGGGATGACTCTCCAGCCAACAGAGCCACCTGACCAGGGCATGATTTTCTTCTTTAGTGAATCAATTTTTCTCACGAGAAAGCTGTTAAATATAATTCCCTTGTGCTCTGTACAGTTCTTCCTAAGGCAAACTGAGCTATTTCACATTTGGTGTAAATAATTCGTTAACCATTTCAATACCAGAAATGTCAGTATAGAAGCCTGAGAATGCTAATCATAGGGATTAAAATTTACAGCTAATAGATCTTAACAAGATATCTAGTTCAGTCCTCTCATTTGACAAATGAGGCTGAAAACAAGAGATAAAGGGTTGTGGAGCCAGTTCATGACAAATAAGGATTAAAATATAGATTTCTAAACCTCCACGTTAGTGTACTTTTTATCAATACTCCTTAACTTAGTTTCTTATAATTTCTAAGAAAAGAGTTATTAGGGTTCTGAAACTGAGCAAGAGCTGTTACGGCCTTTAAAGTCACCTTGTTGCTCCTTGGAACAGTGTTAAACAATATATACATGCTTCAATAACAACAGCAATAATAATAAAGGCAAATTCTGGGCTCCATCATTTTTATTACCCCTGAATTTATTTTGGATAGGTGAATTTGATTTATTTTTAACCTTCCTGGAAGACAATTCCACACATACCTTTGGGAACTTCTTCCTGATGACTGAGTTATTAGACAAGGAAACTTCACTGTTTGTTTGCTGGCAGGATTATATAATGAACATGATTTTCAAATGATGTCTGAAAGTGCTCTAGGATTTAAAAATTTAGTATCAGTGGTGGATTATCTTAAATATGTTTTGGATCATCTGAACTGTAATTGAATACTGTCACTTGACTCAGGGTAAAATTTGCATTCATTTTTGGTGGTGCCAAGTATATACTGTTTTGATCATTGGGTACTAATATTAGGGGATAAAGTAGAGGTAATTTTAATTAATAAGATGATTTGAATTAAGTGAAGATCAAGTGATTTTGTAGCATATGGAATTAACGTTTCATAACAATGTGAAACAGAAAAACATGCCTGAGGCATTTAGTAATTAGTACAGGCATTCCAAACTTAAAGGAAGCTTACAGTGGATAAGTTACTTAGTACCATTTTCATGTTATAAGCAGAGATTTAAATTCAGCAAAATTGCACTATCCATTCTTTTGTTCATGTTAAATTGAATTCTGTTTGGAAGTTTTTGTATTAGTTTATTTGGCTTTATATTTATGTAAGATATCCATAAAAATTACTTAGTTTTATGTTTGCATAGGTTTAAGTAATGTTAGGATAAAAATTTACGTAAACACTAACCCTGACTGGCGTAGCTCAGTGGATTGAGCACAGGCTGCGAACCAAAGCATTGCAGGTTCGATTCCCAGTCAGGGCACATGCATGGGTTGCAGGCCGCGGCCCCCAGCAACTGCACATTGATGTTTCTCTCTCTCTCTCTTTTTTCTCCTCCCTTCCCTCTCTAAGAATAAAAATAAATAAAATCTTTAAAAAAAGAGTGCTTTTAAAAAAATTTATATAAACACTAGAAACTGTAGGAACATTTCTCCTTTATACTGAAATTTCAGAATCTGTGTCTCTCGAGTTCTGAGTTGAAAGGGGTTGATGTTAGGCCATCTAGGTCTAAAGTATATGAAAGTAATAATGAACGTGCCAGTCATATTTTGTGTGTGTGTGTGTGTGGAGGCAAAGAAGGAGGAAAGGGAAAATTCTCGTGTAGGAGAAAAATATTTTAAGTTATCATAATAGGAGTTAGGTTTCTTCTGTATAAAGTATTTGATGACATCAACTTCTAGGAGGAAGTTTTGATAATTTCAATCTTTGAAGAGTCATTCTACTTCTTAGGTTATAGTGAATGTGCTGTTTGAATGTGCTTAGTAATTCTTGGAAAAAAATTCTGCCATGGAAATCAAATTAAGAGGCCATTGATGGATGAATGGATAAGTGAAAAAGGACAGGGAAAAACAAATACTATATGATCTCAATTATTATGTAGCATTTAAAAAGGAAAAAACCCCATCAGTCTTGGGGTTGCCAGAGGTTGAGGGTGGGTGAGGGAGAATTGGAAGAAGGTGGTCAAAAGGTACAAACTTAAGTTATAAGGTAAATTAGTAGTGGGGATATAATGTACACCATGATGACTGTAGCTAACACTGCTGTATGATATATAGGAAAGTTGTTGAGAGAGTATATCCTAAGGGTTTTCATCACAAGGAGAAATTTTTTAAAGAATTTTATCTACATGAGAAGATAGAAGTTAGCCAAACCTAGTGTAGTAATCATTTCACAGTTAATGTAAATCAAGCTGCTGTATCCCTTAACTGTGTATGTCAATTACTTCTCTATAAAACTGGAAAAAAACTTTGTATTGACTGTTGTAATAAAAATCCTCCTAATTTGTTTTGTAAGTTGAAAGTCTGGCAGAATGCCATTAGTAGAGTATAAGTAAGTATGTATTATATCATATTATATATTATGAACTAATCATGATCTACTTGGTAACTCCAATGGTTATTAGCTGCCTCTTTGGGTCAGACACTACTTGTAGTTTACTCACTTTCTAATAGGGGAATATAAGTGTGAATAAAAATAATTACAATGAATTGAGCTGAGTACCAATAAAAGTTTTGAATGAGTGTTTACTCTTGAGAAGATACTTCACTAATTTTAATTTATCTTAATAAAACATTATTTATGGACATAAGTTTTCTTCTAATTATCATATATCTGCATATGTTATTAAACTTTCCATAGGTTTTTTTGTGTGTTTTTTTTAAATTCCTTCCCTTATTCCTTCCTGACCTGCAGTTGCAGACGTTGTTGTAAATGCTTGGGGTATAACTGAGCTAAATCATCAAATATCCCTGCTCCAATGGAACTTAGATTCTTGTGGGGTTGGGGGTGAGGAGGAAGGGTGGGAGGAGACCAACAATACGTAAATAACTTACTGAAATTATATGAATAAGAAAATATTGTTAGAAAGTGATATGTTGTGATAAAAAGAAATAGTATAGGAGGGTAAAAGGATTGGGAATATATGGGGATGTGCAGCAGTTTAACTTCTAAAGCAGTGTTTAGGATAGCTCTCATTGAGACTATGGCATTTGAGCAAAGATTTGGCAAAGCAGTTACATGAATATGCGTGGAGGAAGAATTCACTGGCATTACAAATAGCTAGTGTACAGCCTCAAGCAAGTGGAATTGCACGTTATTTGTCTTTTTTGTGACTGGCTTATTTCACTTGTAATTTTTTTTCCTTTTGAAGGCTGAATAATATTCCACTGCATGCACATACTGCGGTTTTGTTTATCCTCTGTGATGGACATTTGTGTTGTTACACTTCTTTGCTATTGTGAATAGTGTTACTAGGAATATGGGTGTGCAAATATCTCTTCTGTACTGTGCTTTGAATTTTTGGGGGGTATATACCTAGAGGTGGAATTGCTGGTTCATGATAATCATATTTTTAATTTTTTAAGGAACTACCATACTGTTTTCCATAGTGCCTGCACAATTTTACATTCCCATCAAGGGTTCACAAGGGTTTCATTTTCTCTATGTCCTTATTTCTTGCTTTCTGTTTTTTTCAATAGTAACCCAAATGGATATGAGGTGATATTCATTGTGGTTTTGATTTCCATAATATGTCATGTTGAACATCTTTTCATATGCCACCTATTTGTATTGTCATCTTTGGGTGACAAATGCTTTTTGAGATGTTTTTCTCATTTTTAATTGTTTTTTTGTTGTTCTTGTTACTGAACTTTCCCTATACTATTATCTTTATTGTTCAAGAATGACCAAAAGTCAGACTTACGACCAAGATGGAGGCATAGGTAGACACACTGCGCCTCTTCGCACCAACCAAAATAAGGACAACAAAAATTTAGAAACAAGAAAACAACCAGTACTGACAGAAAATTGAACTGTATGGAAGTCAGACAACCAAGGAGTTTAAAGAAGAAACATTCATCCAGACTGGTAGGAGGGGTGGAGTCGGGTGGCTGGCTGGAGAGGACTCACCGCAAAGTGGCAGCTGGCAGACCCCAGGTGTGCAAGGCGGCCAGCAGGCCAGGCGGTCCCACATTTGCGCACAGATAAACCAGGCAAAAATGGGGAGCGAGACAGACCAGGCAGCCCAGGGTCCCAGCTTGGGGAAATCCTCAAAACACCAATTGAAAACACCTGTGGGGGTTGAGGTACCAGGACAGACTCCCAGCCTTACAGGAGAGTTTGTTGAAGAGACCCACCTGCCAGGGAGTCAGCACCAGAAGGGCCCAGTTTGCTTGGGGGAAGCTGCAAAAGTGACTGAAAACTGGGAGAGCAGAGCAAGTGCCATTGTTCCCTCTTGGACCCCTCCCCCACATACTGCTTTACAACCCAGCGACTTGGGTTGCCCTGCCTTGGTGAACACCTAAGGCCACGCCCCTCACTATGTAACAGGTGCCATCAAGACAAAAAAAAAATGGTCCAAACAAAAGAACAGATCAAAGCTCCAGAAAAAATACAACTAAGTGACAAAGAGATAGACAAGCTATCAGATGCACAGTTCAAAGCACTGGTGACCAGGATGCTCACAGAATTGGTTGAATTTGGTCACAAATTAGATGAACGGATGAAGGCTATGCTAAGTGAAATAAAGAAAAATGTACAGGGAACCAATAGTGATGGGAAGGAAACTGGGACTCAGATCAATTGAGTGGACCAGAAGGAAGAAAGAAATAACCAAACAGAAAAGAATGAAGAAATAGTAATTCAAAAAAATGAGGAGAGGCTTAGGAACCTCCAGGACATCTTTAAGCGTCCCAACATCCTAATTATAGGGGTTCCAGAAGGAGGAGAAGAAGAGCAACAAGTGGAAAAGTTATTTGAACAAATAATAAAGGAGAACTTCCCCACTCTGGCAAAGGAAATAGACTTCCAGGAAGTCCAGGAAGCTCAGAGAGTCCCAAAGAACTTGGACCCAAGAAGGAACACACCAAGGCACATCATAATTGCATTAGCGAAGATTAAAATGAAGGAGAGAATCCTAGAAGCAGCAAGAGATAAGGAGACAGTAACCTACAAAGGAGTTCCCATCAGACTGTCAGCTGACTTCTCAAAAAAGACCTTACAGGCAAGAAGGGGCTGGAAAGAAGTATTCCAGGTCATGAAAGGCAAGGACCTACATCCAAGATTGCTCTATCCAGCAAAGCTTTCATTTAGAATGGAAGGGCAGATAAGTGCTTTTCAGATAAGGTCAAGTTAAAGGAGTTCTTCATCACCAAGCCCTTATTATATGAAATGTTAAAGGGACTTATCTAAAAAAAAGAAGATAAATATGTAGAGTAAAATGACAGCAAACTCACAGTCATTAACAACTACACCTAAAACAAAAAGTAAAACAAACAAAGTAAACAACTAGAACAGGAACAGAACCACAGAAATGGAGATCACATGGAGGGTTAGCAACAGGGGAGTGGGAGGAGGAGAGAGGGGGTAAAGGTACAGAGAATAAGTAGCACAGGTGGTAGGTAGAAAATAGACAGAGGGAGAGTAAGAATAGTATGGGAAATGTAGAAGCTAAAGAACTTATAATAAGTACCCTGGCTGGCGTAGCTCAGTGGATTGAGCACAGGCTGCGAACCAAAGCATCACAGGTTCGATTCCCAGTCAGGGCATATGCCTGATTTGCAGGCCACGGCCCCCAGCAACTTCACATTGGTGTTTCTCTCTCTCTCTCTTTCTCCCTCCCTTCCCTCTCTAAAAATAAATAAATAAATAAAATCTTTTAAAAAAATTTATAAGTGTGATACGTGGACATGAACTAAAGGGGGGTGGATGTGGGTGGGAGAGGGTGTGCAGGGTAGAAAGAAGTGAAGGGGGGAAATGGGACAACTGTAATAGCATAATCGATAAACTATATTAAAAAAATAACCAAAAGGGTTCATAAATATTTTTAGTGTCTGTGCATTCTATTATATATACTGATCTATTCAAATACAGTTTGTTAGTGGTATTCACTAATAAGCCCTTTCACAGTGTGGCTTCTGCTAACCTTCCAGCTTTATCTCCCTTGTCTCTCTTCTTCTCATTCTGTCCCCCTTCCCCTCAAAGATATGTAAGCATACCTTGGAGATGTTGCAAGTTTGCTTCCAGAAAGCAAGCATTGCAGTAAAGTAAGTCATAATCTTTCTGATGGTGGAGGGTCTTGCCTTCAATTTGTTTGTTTGTTTAGATTTTATTTATTTTAAGAGAGGGGGAAGGGAGGGAGAGAGAGGGAGAGAAACTTAGATGTGAGAGAAAAACAGTGATCAGTTGCCTCTGGCATGCACCCCTGCCGGGGGCTGAACCCACAGCCCAGGTGTGTGCCCTGGTTGGGAACTGAACTGGCAACCTGTTGCTTTGTGGAATGACACCCAACCAACACTGGCCAGGGCTTGCCTTCAATGTAAAAAAAAAAAAAAAAAAAATACAGCAGCTGTGAAGTTCAATAAAGTGAAGAGCAGTACGATGAGGTACGCCTGTAAAGTTCCACTCACACTTTGTTGTCCGAAACTGGTAAAGTTAGTGTGTCCTCTTTGCGCTTCAGGCCTTTGCACATGTTTTCTACACATGGAACACTTCCTCCCCTGTTTGAATTGTCTTCGCTCCTCTTTAGTTCAAAGCTTAGCTGTCATTTTCTGTGGGATACCATCTTCAAGCCTGCAGATGTAAATTAGGTTCTTTTCCTATGTGGTTAAATGTTCCTTCATCATAACGTTCATGAAGCTGCATTGTATATGCCTATTCTGTTTGCTGTCTTTCTTACAGTAGGCTATAAAGTCTGTGAGAGTAGGGATTATACTGGCGTTGTGCATCATTGTATCCCCAGAGCAGTAGGAGGTATTCAATAAATAATTGTTTCAAGAATGAACATCAGTACTAATATTATTTCAGCATTAATATGTGCAGTGCACTCTGAGTGATGCAAAGTTGAACACAAGTTCTTTTAATTAGCAAATGTTTGACCCTGTCCAAAAGGTCCATGAAGACATTTGGTCCTCACCAAAAGATCCATGGAGACATTTGCTCCATAGTTAACATAAATTCTGCTCTGCAATCCAAATTTTGAAGCCTGACTCATATACCTAGTTCCATGTTTCGTTGCTAGCTAGGCTACCCAAGCAAGAAAAGTGGCTATTGGCAGTATAGCCACTACACAATTACCGGACCATAAAACATGACAACTTTAGTGTTGTAATCTGCTAAACCAAAAGTGAAATCATTGTTACATAAACCAAGAGATGTCTCCAAAGTATGGATGTTTTGGACAGGATCAAACACCCTGCAATGGTTCCTTTATTCAGGCAGTTTAAAATCTTACGGAGGAGAGAGGAGTTTTTCCTCTTCCTTTGTCCTACTCTATATCACTTTTTGTCTTTAATCCTCACCCAAGAATGTGTTTATTGATTTTTATAGAGAGAGGAAGGGAATGAAAGAGAAACATCCATCAATTACCACCTATATGGAAATATAACAATGATTTCACTTTTGGTTTAGCAGATCTCCATCCTGATTGGAGATTGAACCCGCAGCCTAGGTATGTGCCCTGATTGGTAATTGAACTGTCAACCTTTTGGTGTATGGGACAATGCTCCAACCAGGTGAGCTCACCATTCAGGGCTATGTCACCTTTTAATGGTGAGAACTGCAGGCTGTTAAAAGATGAACTAAAGCATGTTAAAAATGTTAAGGGTTTATTTAAGCAAAAATTGCTCATGAATTGAGCAGCAACAAACCAGAAGCTGTTAGGAGCCCTCCACGAACAGGAGACAGGAAATCCTTAAAGAGAAGAGGGAGATGCTGAGCTGTTGAATTGCTTGATTGGCTATAGCTTAAGTGGAAAGCGTAGTTGACTGTGACTGGTTATTCTTAGGTTTTGATTTGTTAACCTTGAGGCATTACGTACAGACTTAGGCTCTGGGTTGCTTATGTAGGCTACTAAGGTATTAAAACCAGCTCAGTCTAATGGCCTTTTTGTTTATTTTAACCAGGTAAATGATACGATCATATCTAGTTAAAGGCTGATGAAAATAGAGCCTAGGAATACTACTGACTTAACCATGAAACAGCTAATTAGATAGTGGTTAGTGTCTTTTCTGTAAGGGATAAGTCATAATTATCTTAATCCCAATTTCTTCCGTTTTCATTACTGTCAGATGAAATCTGGGTAGTATCACTTTTAGGGAGCCAGCTAAGGTCACACTTTCTGGTACTCTTACATACTTACAGATTAAGTAATGTTCTCTCTCTCTCTCTCTCTTTTTAATCAAACATGGTATGGTATCTTAAGAGCCACAGCACCCTGTAAGTCCCTGCTAGAGTACTCTGATATGCTGTCACATTACTTCTGGTTAGCTCCTAGGCTATTGAGTCTGGACTTATGGTTTTGGTTTCTTTTTGTTTTGTTTTAAACTATGTACAAAATATATAACTCCTTTCTTAGTTTATAGTCTCTTGTCCTGTGCCAACTCCAATTTCAGGAATACTTTATCAAGTTTTGTATTATGTTATATGTCTTATGGTAAAACTATAAACAAACATAAGTCCTAACGTGGATCATCATTACATATGTTTATGTAAGGATCTGAAGTATTTTCTTTGATGGCATATTTTCCTATTTTTTTTTAAAGTGTATGAACTGTTAACAGCTAGTACTAAAGATCAAGTATCTTATCATCTCTTATAAATAATAAACAATAGTCTTCCTGAATTGCATTCAGTTTTTAAAGAGTTGAAGATAGTTCTATAAAAAAGAAACACATTGTAGGAATTTCTGTATGCCTGGGTCTCATCTATTCATATTAGTAAGTATCCATTACTTTTAAAGTGTACAACACATTAAGCTATTAGAGTCCCAGGGCCAAAATTGCACTAGCAGTATACTCAATTTAATTGTTATATTTATGTATTGTTTTAACATCACTAATAAGAAATCAGGTGAATAATTTTTCTTTTAGATATTTAAAAGCCATCCTTCTCAAAAAGATAATTGTTACTTATTAACAACTTAGTTTTACTTCTTATCAAGGATTTTTCATGAAGAAGAGTAAATTTAAAAAGTTTTATAGTTTAGCCCTGGCTGGTGTAGCTCAGTGGATTGAGCGCGTGCTGCGAACCAGGCATCGCAGGTTCGATTCCCAGTCAGGGCACATGCCTAGGTTGCAGGCCATGTCCCCCAGCAACTGCACATAGATGTTTCTCTCTCTTTCTCCCTCCCTTCCCTCTCTAAAAATAAATAAATAAAATCTTTTAAAAAATTAGAAAAAAAAAAAAAAGTCTTACAGTCTTTCTTGTGGGAAGATGTTATTGAATTCTAGGGAAATAAAGTCCAGATCATCTAGCCATATTGATGGCTGTGGTAGCTCTGGACCAAATCAGAGATATCCTATTTGGGGGGAATTTTCAATAAGTAATAGTGTCTGGTGGGCGATTAAGGGCATTTCCAAAAAACATTATTGTTTTCTTCATTGACTTTTTTTTTTTTAATTTAAAATCTTTTTTTTTAAGATTTTATTTATTTATCTTTAGAGAGGAAAGGGGGGGGGGGGAGAAACATCAGTGTGCGGTTGCTGAGTGTCATGGCCTGCAACCTAGGCATGTGCCCTGACTGGGAATTGAACCTGCGATGCCTGGTTCGCTGCCCGCACTCAATCCACTGAGCTACACCAGTCAGGGCGACTTTCTTAACGTTAGTTAAATATAGGTATATATCAGGGATTATGTTCAGGTTTTTTCTTCCCTTGGAAATTAAAAAATTTTGATTAAATAACTGTACATGGATAGGATTTAGTATTGTAACAAAAATTTGGGTATAAACACTTAATTCTTAAATTATGATTCTTTCGGCTTATTCATGCTCAGTTTCTTAAATGTTTTAAATATATTCTTAATTTTGATCATTAATGATCATTTGATAATTAACAGACTAGATAACAGAACTTCTGGGATCACAGACATTCTTATTGAACCAAAGTGAAAATTTCCTTTATGCTTGTGGAAAAACCTGCATTTTAGAAAAGAATGTCATTTATCCTAGATGAATTTAAGTAGTTCTGGGTTTGTGATTCAGCTAGAGATTGTATCTGTGTTCGCATATTTTACAGTGGAGAAAACTGAGAAACTAATTATTACTTCATTCATTCATTAAGCAACAAATATTAAGTTTTTACACATGCCAGGCACTGTTCTGGGTAATAGGACTATATCATTGAACAAAAGACAAATATTCATACTTTTATGGAATTACATTCTGGTAGTATTTGTCTAATTAGTGGTAAAACAAGGACAATTGATTTGGTTTAGTATTCCAATGTTCTTAGTATGAAATTGGGCTGGCAACTATTTTTCATACTGCTTGCCAATTCAAATAATTTTATTATGGCTACCTGGAGCCTATGTTAATGTAAAGAACTCCTTTCTAACTCTGAGGCAGTTACTGATGTCTGCTTTTGGTTTGGGAGGGGAGCTGGTAGCATCCAGATATTATCAACCCTGCCCATATCTCTCTAGCTGGTTTTCTTTCCCCATTCTTTTAAGCAGCTTTTTTTATCTTTAGCTTGGTGAACAGGACAAGGTACTGTGGAGTGAGACTGCATGGTTCAAGTTTTATTGCCGCCATTCTTGTGATAGTTACCAAGTTATTTAACCTGTGGCTCTTCAGTAAAAGTGAGGGAAATAATACCAAGTCATAGGATCATTGTGTGGAGTAAATAAACACACACGCTTAAATACTTAAAACTGTGTTTGGTGGGTCGCACACCTGACAACTATTTGTGATGTTTATTCTTCCAGCTTTTCATTTACAATTCTGAAGTGAAAAGTTCTGAAAATCAAAAGGTTTCTGTTAACTACTGGATGGTGGAAACTTTACCTGAAGTGACTTGAGGCTATTAACCATCTTTATCACATTTGCTGAAAACTCATATTTGTTTGATTTTGTTGCTGCCACAATTTGCATTGGATGAGGTGTTATGTAAAATGTGGTATATATACTTTACTGATAATTTGCAGGTGGTGTGATCATGGGGAAGCAAAAGGAAATATACAATCGTGAAGCGAATGCTTGTCTGAGAGATCAGAGGCTCATGAAATAGTCAAGTGTATAACATCCACATAGCTGCTGAGTTGAGTACACCGGTGAATGGGTTGGGAATTGAACATCTAAGTGTTCACCTCATTCCACCATTTTATTATACCTTATCTACCATATCATATTTAAGCCTCCTAATAGTTCTGTGAATAAAGAAAAGGACAGATTAAAACCTAAAAAGAAAGAAAAGAAAGATCCTAGTGCTCTCAAGGAAAGAGAAGTCCCTCAGTATTCTTCTTGCCTATTCTTCCAATATAATACACAGCTGGGCCCACCTTACCACATCCTGGTTGATACCGACTTTATCAACTTTTCCATCAAGGCTAAACTGAACTTAGTGCGGTCGGTGAATGGACTGTCTCTATGCCAAGTGTATACCTTGTATAACTGACTGGGTAATGGTTGAAGTTGAGAAATTGGGGCAGAAGTATCGAGTGGCTCTAAGGATTGCGGAGGATCCAAGATTTGAACAATTACTATGCACACAAAGGAACCTATACAGATGACTGTTTATTACAAAGAGTAACTCAGCACAAGTGTTACATTGTGGCCACAGTTGACCAGGACCTTAAATGAAGAATCAGGAAGATCCCTGGAGTTCCCATCACGTACATTTCTAATCATAGGTACAACATTGAGCAGGTGCCAGATGATTATGGAGCCCCTTGGTTCTAATGTTTAAAGGATAAGGATGAAGTTCCTCTGCTTTTCTTCAACTAACTTTCTCTCTTGCCAGTTTATTAAACATGCTACAGAATGGGTGGTTATTGCTCCACTCACCCATTTGCTCTGTTATGAGCTTAGTATGGTTAAATACACTCATTTTTTAATGTTGCTGTGAAAAATAAAAAAATAGTAATTTCCAGAACACATTTGGCTTAGAGGATTTTGGTGAAGGAATGTGAACTGCTACTAGTGAAAATCATATTACATAACTGTTCTAAAAATGCTTTGAGTTTTAAGAGAAAGAGTAATAAGTTAATCTAAGTTGTTTTTGAAAACTTGCTTGTGAAATTTTTTATTTGTAATTTGTTTTTGTATTCAAGTACTAGCCAGGCCTGACCCTGCTTAGCTTCGGAGATCAGACGAGATCGGGTGCGGTCAGGGCAGTATGGCCATAGACTATAATTTATTTATTTTTATTATAAAATTTTTAGTATCTTTTGGGGGCTTAAGAAATGGTTTCAAGAAACATACCAGTCTTAAGAATGTAAGTTTGCCCTCCAGTAACAAGAAAGATGGTTTTTCCCCTCTAACTGTAAAGAGCTGTGAAAACCATTTTGTTATTTTTTGATAAAATGGTAATCTTTCATTTAGTCAACATGTTCATTATTGGCTTCCACAAAGAATCAGTCTTGTCAGCAGAAAAAAAAAAAAGAAAAACTGAAAGTCACTTACATAAAAGGCTTTTACTGCTTAGTTTTTAAAAAATTTATACCCTCTCATAGTCCAAAAATAATTCCACTCTCTTTTCAAAGATACATAAATAACAATAAAATATGTTAGAAGTAGCAGAGTACATTTATTCTTAGCTTAGACAAAACTTGATTAGTTTAAAGCAAACCAGTTATTGCCATGTAAAATGACATTGGGATTTTAGAGAATGGTACTGGTGTTTTTATTAAATTTATAGAATTAAGTTTTTGTTATAAATAGAAGAGATTAAAATAAAGGTTTTATTTGCATCTGGAAATGTTAGTATTTTGTTGGTGTATCTCTTTTTCCTGCAATTCTTAACTAGCTATAAAATTGGAAAGTGAAAATTTTTACAAGCTATTTCTAAGCAGATTTTTTGTTTATTCTTTTTTTTTAATGTTTAATTTTTTTTGGGGGGACCCACCAAATTTTTTTACGGTGGGTACATCATTTTACATTCCCCACTTGCAAGGCAGGCGAGTTCCAATTTCTCCATGTCCTTGCCAACACTTAACTGTCCTCTACTTTTTCTATAATAGCCATTCTAATGGGCATAAAGTGTCATCTTATTGTGTTGGCTTTTTTTTTAACTTTTTATTGAAATTACTGGAATGACCTTGGTTAGTAAAATAGGTTGCAGGTGTACAGTTCTATAACACATCATCTGTATATTGTATTGTGTGTTCACCACTCCAAGTGAGTTCCTTCCATCACCATATATTCCCCTTATATCCTCTTCTACCTCCCTTCCTCCCACTGCCCCTTGCCTCTGGGCATCACCATACTGTTGTCTGTATCTGTGAATTTGTCTCCCCCCCCCCCCACCTTAATCCCCTCACCTTTTCCATCCAGTCTCCCAACCCTTTTTCCCTCTAACAGCTGGCAGTCTGTTCTTTATGAATCTGTTTCTGTTTTGTTATTTTATTTTGTTCATTAAATTCCATATATAATTGAAATCATATGGTACTTGTCTTTCTCTGGCTGGCTTATTTCACTTATAGCATAAGGCTCTCCAGGTCCATCCATGCTCTTGGAAAGGGTAAGAGTTCCTTCTTTCATGACCAAGTAGTATTCCACTGTGTAAATATACCATGCTTTCTTTTTTTTCCTGTTTTTGATTCCAGAAAGATAGGAAGAGGTTGGGGGGTGGGAGGAAGGAGAGATGGAGAAGGGGAGGGAGAGATGGGAGAAACACCAATTGCGTGCCTCCTGTATGTGCCTCAATCTGGGACCCTACTCGCAATCTACACTTGTGCCCTGACTTGTAGGTCTAACGAGACCTACGCTCCAATCAACTGAGTCACACAGCCAGGGCTGTGCCACAGCTTTTTTTAGCCACTCATCTGCTGATGGAAACTTGGGCTGCTCCCAAATCTTGGCTATTGTAAATAACACTCTGCTGAACATTGGGGTGTATATATGCATTTGAATCAGTGTTGCAGTTTCTTCAGATGTGTTCTCAGAAGTGGGATATTGGTGTGTCAAAAAGCAGTTCCATTTTTAACTTTTTAGGTATCTCCATACTGCTTTACACAGTGGCTGCACCAGTCTGTATTCCCACCAACAGTGCAAAAGGGTTCCCCTTTCTTCATATCCTCTCCAGCACTTGTTATTTGTTGATTTATTGATTATAGCCATTCTGATAGGTGTGTTGTTTATTCTTCTTGAAAAGAGTATGCCTTTTGCATGCACCTTGTTAAGTAGGAAGTTGACTGTGCTTGCGTTACTGGATGGCTATTACAAAGATTTCTGTGCAGTGAATTGACACACTAAATTATGAGGCTAAATGTGTGTGTTTTTTAAATCTAAGTTCCTCAATTCTATTAATTAGCTAGGTTTTGAAACTTTTGTATAATATGATTTTTTTGTAGTTTTATATAAAATGTCAGTGGGCTAGCTGACTCTGTATATTTACAGCTGAATCTTGCTTAACCTGAAGTATTTAAGTGCTTGGAATAGAATCACATGTATAATTTTAGTTGACCATTAAGAGGAAAGGGTACTAACATTTGTTAATATCCTACTATTTTCAGTAGTGGAGTTAAGAATTTATTAGTTGCTATAGCCTGATTCTGCTTTTAATTTGCTTTTAAACCTAAAGTATTTAACACTTTTTTGTTAATTCAAGTTCTGTAATGGTGGTGTAATTTCTAAATATTTCTTAGTTTTTCAAAAAGTTCTAAAGGAAGTCTTAAAATCATTAAATAAAACAAAATTCACCTGTATCTGGTGTTTGCATTTAGTTTAAATTTTGTTTAAAGTAAAATCAGTTTTGTTAAGTAATTTGTTTTAAGTAAAAAAAATTATTTTAGAAACATTGGGAACTACAGTAATTGTGAAATGTTAGGCTAGTATTAGCTGAATCAGTGTTGATTGTTTTTGCACTGGTGACCTCTAGTGGCCCTGCAATTAAATGATCTGTCAATATCAAGTAATTTTTTTTAGATTCTCATGTTATAAACACATGCTGATTGTTCAGTAATCTCAGGTGATAAATAAAATATGGTCCTGATGAATAACTTTACCTGTATTCAAGGGAAGAAAACTTACTTTAAAAATCAATAAGATTTGTTAATCTCAATTAACTGAGATTGGATATGGAAACAAATTTATGAAAGTTCATTTTTGCCCGTATATTTGTAGTAATGAATTTCAAGTTAATCATCTACTCTTATACTCTTGAAGTGAAATAATTAGAAACATATTCAAATTAGTTGAATTTGGCAAATAAAAAATCAAAAATATGTGGCTCCTAAAAAAGTCCTTTTATTGAAGTTACTACATGTATTATTGTAGAACCTTTTTCTCCTCTTAACTGAAGAAACTAGATCTTTGACCATATCTTCATAACAAAAACACAGCTTTTTAAAATTAAAAAAAAATTTTACTGACTTTTAGATAGAGGGGAAGAGAGGGAGAAAAAGACATCAGTTTGTTCTTCCACTTATTTATGCATTCATTGGTTGATTCTTGTTGTGCCCTGATCGAAGATCAAACCTGCAATCTTGGCTTGTTGGGATGACACTCTAACCAACTGAACTACCTGGCCAGGGACAAAAATAAACTTCTTACATATAACCCTTAAGAGTGAGATTAATTTTTTAAACATTTTAAAATTGTAAAATATAATTTGTATAAAGGAAAATGTGTGAAACACTGCCCAGTTTAACCAGTTATTATAAAGAGAACAACCATGATATCATTCTTAGAGAGGTCAAGAAATAGAGCCTTGCCAGCACCCCAGAAGTCTTACATCCTTTCTCTTCTAAATCACCATTGCCTACTTCCCACATAAGGGTAACCACTATCCTGACTTTTTGCAGCATCGTTTCCTTGCTTTTTTAAAAATGTTACCTTTCTATGTTATGTAAGTGTGCATTGCTCGTTAGATTAGTTTTGCCTGGTAGTGAACTTTCTATAAATGGAATCATACAGAATGTTGTCTTTTGTGTCTTGCTTTTTTTCTTAATGGTGTTTGTTCATCTGCATTATATGTAGCTCTATAGTATTTCATTGTACTAATGCAGGACAATTTATGTTTTCTAATTGATATATATTTAGATTGTTTTACAGTTTTTGGCAATTATAGAAAATGGTCCTGGGAATATTTTATTATACGTCTCCTATACACATACATACCTGCATTTCTTTTGGATATATATTTAGGAATTTTTTTGGTTTTAATGTATTTATATCTTCAACTTTAATAAATAATGTAAAACTTTATCATAGTGGCTATACCAGTTTATGGTCTCATAAATTCTTTATTGGAGTATGTTGATTTATACCTTCTTCAACAAATGGTACAGTTAGATTTTTAAAAAATTTTAGTCAATCAGGTATTTTGTCATTTTTTTATATTTTTAATTTATATTTATTGTTTTAAAGGTTTTATGTATTTTTAGAGAGGGGGGAAGGGAGGGAGAAAGAAAGGGAAAGAAATATCAATGTGTGGTTGCCTCTCACGTGGCCCCTACTGGGGACCTGGGCTGCAACCCAGCAATGTGCTCCAACTAGGAATCAAACTAGCAACCCTTTGGTTCACAGCCCACTCTCAATTCACTGAGCTATATACCAGCTAGGGCTAGTTTCTATTTCTCTGAGTACTATTGAGCTTGAGAACTGTTTTATATCTTGATTGACCATTTCGATATTTTATCATCTTGTAGTGTAAGTCTTTTTACAATATTTCCATCAGGATGTCTTTTCAAAAAAAGTGGTGTGTCATTTTGGGTAGTGGATAGAAATTTTATGTTTATGAGCCCATTCTCAGCTATATGTGTATGTTTTACAAATATCTTCTTTCATCTGGTTTTCCTTTTTTAAAAAAAGACTTTATTTTTAAAATTATATTTCACTGATTATGCTATTACAGTTGTCCCAATTTTCTGCCTTTGCCCCCCTCCACCGGTAACCCTCCACTCCCTCAGGTAATCCCTACACCATTGTTCATGTCCATGGGTCATGTGTATAAGTTCTTTGGCTACTCCATTTTCTGCACTGTATTTTCTATCCCCATGGCTACTCTGTAACTACCTATTTCTACTGCTTTAATCCCCTTACCTCCTCATCCATTCTCCCATACCCCTTCACATCTGACAACCATCAAAACACTCTCTGAATCCATGATTCTGTCTCTGTTCTTCCTGTTGCTTGGATTTTTACATTCAGTTGTTGATGGATATGTATTTATTGCCATTTTATTCATAGTTTTGATCTTCTTTTTCTTAAATAAGTCCCTTTAACATTTCATATAATAATGGTTTGGTGACAATGAACTCCTTTAATTTTTTCTTATCTAGAAAGCTCTTTATTTGCCCTTCAGTTCTAACTGGTCTCTTTCCTGGGTCCCTGCTTTTCATGACTTGGAATGTTTCTTGCCAGTCCCTTCTTCCCTGCAGAGTTTCTTTTGAGAAATCAGCTGACAGTCTTGAGGGAACTCCCTTGTAGGTGACTATTTGCTTTTTTCTCTTGCTGCTTTTAAGATTCTCTCTTATCTTTAACCTGTGGTAATTGCGATGTGTCTTGGTGTGATCTTTTTTGGATCCATCTTATTTGGGACTCTCCATACTTCCCAGTCTTGCGTGTCTGTTTCCCTCACCAAATTAGGGAAGTTTTCTTTCATTATTTTTTCAAGTAGATTTCCAATTTCTTGCTCTTTCTCTTCTCCTTCTGGCACCCATATGATGCAAATGTTAGAATGCTTGAAGTTGTCCCAGAGACTGCTTACACTATGCTTTTTTCTTTTTTTATTCTCTAAGAATATTTTAAAAATATTTTTAAAAAGCTGTGCTAGCGCTGGCTGGGAGGCTCAGTTGGGTGGAGTATAATTTTTTACACCAAAATGTTGTAGGTTTGACTCCCAGTCAGCACATAAATCTAGGTTGTGGGTTTGATTCCTTTCGAGATATGTGTGGGAGGCAACAATCAGTGTTTCTCTCTCTGTCTCTTTCCTCCTCTTGCTCTCTCTTTAAAAAAAATCAATAAACATCCTCAGGTGAGGATTAAAAAAAAAAGTGCTAAAAAGCATTTGACATCTTGCCCATGTGTAGGTGTACAATTAGTAGTATTGAGATAGAACATTTTTATCTGGCAAATCTGAAACATTAAACCTATTAAACAACTATTCCTTGTGCCTTGGCCCCCTCCCCAGAAACCATCCTTCTACTTAATGTTTCTATCAATTTGACTACTATAGATAACTTGTAAGAGTGGAATCATACTGTATTTGTCTTTTTATATGTTTCAGTTGATATAGCATAATGTCCCAGAGATTTAGTCATATAGTATGTGACAGGATTTGCTTGCCTTTTAAGGCTGAATAATATTCCTTTGTATGTATATATCACATTTTGTTTATCCATTTGTCCGTTTGGTGGGCAGTTGGTTTGCTTCCACCATTTGGTATTATGAATAGGGCTGCTATAAACATGAATGTGTAAATATCCCCTTGAGACCTTACTTCCAGTTCTTTTGGATATATACCTAGAAGTGGAATTGTTGGGTATATGGTAGTTCTAGTTTTGTTTTTTGAGGAACCTCCGTACTGTTTTACATAATAGTTACATCATATTATAAATCCACAAGCAGTACACAAGAGTTCCAGTTTGTCCACATCCTCACCAAAACTTGTTAATGAGTGCTTTATTTTGAAAAATTTTACGTTATTACTAGCTGAAGTCCATAGTTTAAAGTTCATTGTACTGGTGTGTGTGTGTGTGACAAATGCATAATGTTATGGAACCACCATTACAACACCATTATAGTATCATACAGAATATGTAGTTTCACCACCCCTAAAAGTTCCCTATACTTCAACTGTTCTTTTTCCTTTTTACCTGCCCACCCAACCCCACCAAAAAAAAATAAACAAACTGGCTTGGCAACCACTGGTGTTTTTAGCTGTCTCTATAGTTATATTTACCTTTTTTAGAATGTCTTAAGTTGGAATCATGCAGAATGTAGTCTCTTCATCCTGGCTTCACTTAGGAATATGTATTTAAGGTTCCTCCCTGTCTTTTCATGGCTTGTTAGTTCATTTCTTTTTATTGCTGAGTAATATTCCCATGTATGGGTATACCACAGTTTGTTTATCCATTCACCTGTTCAAGGGTGTCTTGGTTGATTCCAAGTTTTGACAATGAGGCATAAAGCAAGTGTCCAGAGTTTTTGTGGACACTGGCTTTAGATTTACATAGGTGCCAGACAAACATGATTGGCGGATTTTATGGTAAAATTATATTTAGTTTGTAATAAACTGCCAACGGGTCTTGCAAAGTGGCTGTAGTATTTTGCATTCTTACTAGCAATGAATGCCAGTTTGTTACCACTTCTGGCCAGTTTTTTGGATTTCAGCCATTCCAATGTGTGTGCAATGGTGATACAGACACCGACCAGCAGTGTCCATGGCATTGTGGATGAGACGCCACAAATTCATACGGATTGCCGAGTCCTGTGGAGGAAAAGGGACAACATGACCACTCTCTCAAGGGGAAAGCACCCCAACCCTTGCCTTGACAGACTTTCATTGCTTTTCTGGGCACATTACATTGAGGATGGTCCTCGTTTACTATGCACAGGTTCACTTTAGGTGGTTACCTTTTACAGAAAACAGAGGAGAGGATATTGCTAATTATATCACAGAAGAAGGATATTTGCAAATGCAAAGGGAAAAGTGGTTGAACTCGTTATACTCGTTCTTGGAAGGTTTAGCATAGATTTTAGGAAGTTACTTTAAAGATATACAGTAAACATTTGCTGCCTTAACCCAGGGTGAGAGAGTTTTAGCAAAAAGCAAGTCTCAAAGCGGCCTAGGTATAATGCAGGCCCGATTCCCCATGGGAGAACCTATCCATGGGCATGATTCCTGTGTACCGGAATTTGCTTTCCACTGGCCTTTCCGAGTGGGAGCTGGGCCCACACCACACAAAACAGTCTCCTATACAATAGTATCACATTGTTATTTTCATTAATATATTTCTGATAACAATGATGGGTGGAGTATATATTTCATATGCCTGTTTGCCATCCATGTATCTTCTTTGATGAGATGTCTCTTCAAATCTTTTGCTCTTTTAAAAATAGGGTTGTTAATAAGAGTTGGTTATTAAGAATAGTTGTTTTAAGAATCCTTTCATAGCCCTGGCCAGTGTGGCTCAGTGGATTGAGCACTGGCCTGTGAACCAAAGGGTTGCCAGTTTGGTTCCCAGTCAGGGCATATGCCTGGATTGTGGGCTAGGTTCCCCCATGTGGGGTGTGCAAGAGGCAACCACACATTGACATTTCTTTCCCTCTCCCTCTCCTTTCCTGTCTAAATATAAATTAATATAATCTTTTTTTTTTTTTTAAAGAATGCTTTGATAGTTTGGGCACTTGTCCTTTATCACATATGTGTTTTGCAAATATTTTCTCCAAGTCTGTGGCTTGTCCTTTCATTCTTTTAAACTTCTTTTGCAGAACACAACTATTTGCAATGTAATACAATTGAACTTACCCATTTTTTTCCATGGGTCATGCTTTTGGGTTTTGTATTTTGAAACTCATCACCAGACCTAGATTTTCCTATATGTTTTACAAGTTTTATAGTTTTGTACTATACATTTAGTATATTATATTTTTAATATAGAGTGAATATACAAGGTCTGTCCAGAAGGTAACCAGCCAAATAATATGAAAAATGGGGACATTTATTGAAGATAAAAGATACAAGAAACATTGTACATAGGACAATGATGTCTCAGTCCCCTTGAGAGTAGGCACCTTGGGACCTCACACAGTTCTCCCAGTCACCATTAGTTGCCCTCTTATTTTTCTGAATCTCATTGAGATTTCCTGAAATCTCTTCCCTTTCAAAGGTGATTTTAGTTTTGGGAAAACCCAGAAGTCTCAGGGCACCAAAGCTGGACTGTAGGGGGTCTGAGTTGCCAGGTGATTTGATGTTTTGCCAAATAAATCTGCACAAGATGAGATGTGTGAGCGGGTGTATTGTCCTGATGAAGCTGCCAATCACTGGTTGCCCATAGCTGCAGCCTTCTGAATCATCCAAATAGTTTCCACAGAGAAATGTTCATACTTAACGCAAAATTTGATGCAGATTCATCGCTCAGGTTGCTCAGACATTTTGAGTGGGATGGCCACAGGGTACACATGTTCACTTAATGTCATCTACCAACCTCACTGACTAGTACAGTGAAGTTGTCATTCACGCATGTGTATTCCAGTCCACTCTCCTTGGCTGCCTGGTTATGTTAATGTTGTGCAAACCATTCACATTATATTGACAGTGGCTGGATTTTTCCAGACAGCCCTTGTATACACACATAGTATACACACAGGTTTATATTCTACACAGAGAGGGAGGAAGGAGCGAGAGATACAGATTGATACAGTAAATCTTGAAGTCTGATAGTGTAGGCCTTACCACTTTGCTTCTGTTCCCTGTTGTGTTATTATGAGTCTTTTGCCTTTCTGTATCAAGTTTAGAATCAGTTTGTTGATAACCACCAAATAACTGCTAAAATTTTTGTTGGGATTGCATTGAATATATGCACCAAATTTGAAAGAGTTGACATCTCAAAATATTAAGTCTTTCTATTAATATAACATATATACATGGAATATTTCTCCATTTATTCAGATCTTTGATTTCGTTCATCAGGGGGTTGTTCGTTTTGTTTCTTGGGTTTTTTGTTTTGTTTTGTTTTTTTGCTACTTCATATAGCTCTCTATGCATCATTTGTTAGATTTATACCTACATAATTTTTTTTTTCCGCTGCCAATGTAAATTGTATTGGGTGTTCAGTTTTAATATCAAATTCCAGTTTTCATTGCTGACATATGGGAAGGCAGTTAACTTTTGTATATTAATTTTATATCACACAATCTTGCTATAATCACATATTAAATCTAGGAGTTTTTGTCATTATTGTTAATTCTTTAGAATTTCCTATGTAGACATTCATGCCATCTGCTGATAGTCTTATTTCTTCATAATTGATGTACTTGGAACTTTGTCCTTTAACCTTTCTGTGTTTATATTTAATGTGGGTTTCTTGTAGGCAACATATAATTGTCTTGTTTTTTACCCACCCTGACATTTTCTTTATTTTAATTGGCTTAAATTCACACTTAAATTATAGTTGGGTTAATATCTACCATGTTTTAAATGTTTAATATTTGTTGTACTAACCCATTCATCTGTTGATGGACACTTGGGTTGCTTCTGGGTTTTTAGCTGTTGTGAATAGAGCTACTATTATCATGACCATTTAAGTATTTCTTCAAGGCTGTGCTTTCAGTTCTTTCGGAAAGATACTGGGAAGTGGAATCGCTGGCACATATGGTAATTATATTTATTTTTTCAGAAACTGCCATGCTGTTTTCCACAGTGGTTGTAGTAGTTTATATTTATACCACAATACAAAAGGGTTCCAGTTTTTTTCAAATCTTCAACACTTGTTTGCTGAGTTTTTTTCTCAATAGTAGGTATCCTAGTGAGGTGGTATCTTATTCTGGCTTCTATTCTCTTCCCTAACCCCCTCCCCAATGATTGGTGATAATTGAGCATCTTTTCATATACTTATTGATATGATCTTCCTTGGAGAAATATCTGTTCAAATTTTTTGCCTTTTTTTAAATTGGGCTTTTGTTGTTGAGTTTTAGAAATCTATATATTGTAAATATTAATTTCTTATCAGATAATGTGATTTGCAAATATCTCCTACCATTTTATAGGTTGCTTTTTCACTGTGTTGATAGTGTTCATTGATACACAAAAGTTTTTAATTTTTATCAAGTCCACTTTGTTCATATTTTCTTTTGTTGCTTGCACCTTTGTGTCATATCCAATGAATTGCCAAATATAATGTTGTGAAGCTTTTGTCCTATACTTTCTTCTAATTTTATAGCTTTAGGTCTTATGTTTAGGGCTTTGATCCATTTTGAGTTAATTTTTGTATGTGGTATTAGGTAATGGTCCAGTTTTATCCTTTTGCATGTGGATATTGTTTTCCCAATTCCAGTTGTGGAAGAAACCGGTCTGTTCCCATTGTGTAGGCTTGGCACTCGTGTCTAAGATCATTTGACCACACATATAAGGGTTCATTTCTGATCTCTCTATTTTGTTCTGTTGGTCTATATGTCTGTCTTTTTGCGAGTATCTTATGGTTGATTACTGTTGCTTCATAGTATGTTTTATAATCAGAGAGTATGAGGCCTCCAACTTTGTTCTTTTTCAATATTGTTTTTATTATTTGCGGGGGGGGGCGTCCCTTGAGATTTCATGTAAATTTTAAGATGGATTTTTTTTATAACTGCAAGAAATGTCATTGGAATTTTGATAGGGACTGTTGTACTGAATGTGTGGATTGCTTTGGGCAGTATTAATATTTTAATGTCTTCCAATCCATGAATGTGAAATGTTTCCATTTGTTTTTTGTGTTTTAATTCCTAAGTACTTTACTCTTTTTGATGCTACAGTAAGTGGAATTACTTTCATAATTCCCTTTTATGATTTTTCATTGATAATATAAAGAAATGTTGTTGATTTTTTTATCCTCACCTGAGGATATATTTCCATTGATTTTAGAGAGAGAGGTGGGGTGAGAGACAGAAACATTGAAACAAGAGAAACACATCAGTGGCTTGCCTCCTGAACATACCCCAACTGGGGATTGAACCGGCAGCCCTTTGGTGCATGGAATGATGCTACAACTAACTGAACCATGCTGCCAGGGCAGAAATGATGTTGATTTTTGTATGTTGGTATCTGGCTACTTTGTCGAATTTGTTAGTCCTAACAGATTTTCATGGAATCTTTGGGATTTTTCACATATAAGCATATGTGAACAGAGGTAATGGTACCTATTCCTTTTTGTTTTCTTCTGATTTCTTTTTCTTGCCTCATTGCTCTGGCTAGTATTTCTATTATTATGTTGAAAAGGAGTGTTGAAAGTAGGCATCCTTGCCCTGTTCTGATTTCAGAGGCAAAGCTTTCAGTCTTTCAGTATTCAGTACAATGTTTGTTGTGGGTTTTTTTGTATATGGTTTCATTATGTTGAGATAGTTTCCTTTTATTTCTAGTTTGTTGGGTGTCTTTTATCATGAAAGGGTGTTGAATTTTGTCAAATTCTTTTTCTGCATCCTTTAAAATGCTCATACGGTTTTTCCTCATTTATTCTTTTAATGTAGTATATTGCATTGATTAGTTTTCTTATGTTGCATTGTCCTTGCCGTCCAGGAATAAATTTCACTTGGTCATGATGGGTAATTTTTGTTAATTTTTGTTATGAGCTGCTGAATTTGATTTACTAGTATTTTGTTGAGGATTTTTGCATCAGTGTTTATAACGGATATTGATTTTAGTTTTCTTGTAGTGTCTTTATCTGGCTTTGGTATTGGGGCAGTGCTAGCCTCATTGAGTCAAGGAGTGTTCACTCTTCAGTTTTTGGAAATGTTTTAGAAGGATTGATTTTAACTCTTGTATATTATTTTATTTTTCTGTTCTCTATTTCATTTATCTATGCTTTAATCTTAAGTATTTCTTTTCTTCTGAGTTCTTTTTCTAGTTTCTGAAGTTGTATTTTGTTGATTTGAGATCTGTCGGGAGCTGACCAACAGCTGACTTTTGACGCAGGTCGGATGAGACGCCTCTGCTGTGCAGATGCTACTGTGGCTGGACCTCCTGTCTATCTCTTCCTGTGTGCCTATCCCTGCTAGCAATAGGTGGTGGGACTTTTAGGTACCTGTGTGTTATAACAAAAAATCTGCACGATGACTCTGATTCTGCACAAAATGACTTGCTGACCACAGAATAGAAACCCCTAACAACCCTAATGCTGCCTGCTTCCCCCACCTGGGAAGTTAAGGACAAAATTAAACTATGGGCAGACCAACTGCCAAAACACTGAGGGAAGCTGTTGCTAGGAATGTTTCTTAAGGAATCAGCACTTAAAAGCTTAAGACTTATTAGAGCCACTATCCCTCCCATACCCTGGACAGGAGTGTAAAGAAGCAAGGAGTTCTAGTTGAAAATAATAATCTCAATACATGGAAATGAATACAAAACATGCCCCCCCAAGATGTATAAATCAAAAAACCTAGGCAAAAAACCAGTTACCTAACCGAGACAAATCTAACCTCAACAGACAATAGCTAATTTCTATATAACCTATAAATCACCCCTTGCACGCTTTTAATTTAGACCAATCCCTAGAATCTTAATAGACACCTAGTTACTGATTGGCACCTGAAAGTTTGTGCCTGTATAGCTTTGTTGGCTATCTGATTAATGACCCCCTCGGTCAAAATAACTTTGTTTTATATGGTTGATCTGTGGGACCTCCTGTACTTTTCGAAGTTATTTCTATGGTAACCATTTCTGTTTTCATAATCACACTATGCATTGAATGTTGTATAACCTCCCTATAAAAATAAAGAGTGATTTTTCTCAGTCAGTCAGTCGGGCCCAAAAAGCCTGGCTGTCCTCCGGCACACCACCAGGTGTCTCCATTCATTTGCTTCGCCCTAGCTGTGCATCCTTCAGGGACCCTGAGACCCAGCCAGAGATCTTTCTTCTTTAAAAACATTTTTTTACTGACATTGGAGAGAGGGGGAGAGAAAGGGAGGGAGGGAGAGGGAAAGGGAGAGAGAGGGAGAGAGGAAGGGCAGGAAAGAGAGAGATTTATTTTCCCACTTATTTAGGCTTTTATTGGTTGCTTCTTATATGTGCCCAACTGGAGATCAAACCCACAAACTTGGCATATTGGGATGACACTCTAACCAACTGAGCTTACTGGCCAGGGCTCTTTCTAATTTTTTTTTTATGTAAGCTTTTATAACTATGAAATTTCCCTTTAGCACTACTTTTGCTGTGTCCCATAAGTTTTCATATGTTGTGGTTTGTTTTCATTCCTGTCCATTTTTCCTTGTGATTTCTTTGTTCCATTGGTGGTTTAATAATGTGCTGTTTAATTTTTACAAATTGGTACTTTTTTGGCTTTGTTTTTGTTACAGATTTTGGACATCATCTATTTGGTTGGAAGAGTTTTTTTTTTTTAAGATATGTATATCTTTTTAAATCCATTATTACTTAATTTGTGACCTTCTATCTAGAAGAATATCCCATGTAAATTTGAGAAGAATATATATTCTGTTGTTGGGGGGAGTGTTTTGCTATGCCTATTAGATCTAGTTAATTCACTACATTGTTAGTTATGGAGACTAGAGAGTATTGAAGTCTCCAGCTATTATTGTGGAACTATTTCTCCCTTTAATTCTGTCAGTTTTGATTTGTATTAGGAATTAGGGTATTTGTAATTGTTAAACCTTGCTGTATTGAATGGTTTATTGTACAATATCTTTATGTCTTATAACCTTTTTTGGTTAAAGTCTGTTTTGTCTGATACTGGTTTAGGAGTTTTGCAAACCTGAATGGTTAATACATTAGGCCCTGCAGGCCACTTTGGGTACATGTGGCTTATTCTTGTTTGTTGTTTTTTTTTAAACCAGTTTTTTTGGGGGGGCTCTACAAAAACAGTCCTGTGGTAGGTTGCCAATCCCTGCTTTAGCTTGAACAGAAGTTTTTTAGTGATGAATTTATCCGTCCTATTTTATGGTTAAGGCTTTTGTCTTCATGAATTCTTTTCTTAATCTGAGAGTATGAAGATACATATTACATCTTAAAAGCATTATTGTTCTGCCTTCACATTTAGATCTATAATCCTCCTGGAACTGATGTAAACCCCATTTTTTGGAATGACCCATTCTTTCCTCAGTGTTCTAAAACTTCTGCCTTTCATAAATCATGTGACCTTCTATGTATTTGTTTGTTTTTAGCTTTGTTTTGTATCTTTGATCTGTTTGTCTATCTCTGCACCAATCACCTTCTTAATTTTTATAGCTTTATAACACATTCTAATGTCTGGGCAAGTTCTACCACCTCATCCTTTACAGTAGTCTTGCTTGTTCTTGACAATTTTGTTTTCTTTGTGAATTTTAAAATCAGCTTGTCAAGTTTCTCTTTCTCTTGTCTCTCTTAAACACACACACACACACACACACACACACACACACTGGGAGTTTGATTGGAATTACACTAACTGTCTTGGTTAGTTTGTATGAAAATTGGTGTTATCTCAGTAGTGAGGTCTTGTCCATTTAGGTTAATCTTTTTATGTCTCAGTTGAAGTTTTAAGTTATTCATGCACAGACCTTGTGCATCTTTATTCGTTTATTTTTGCATACTTTTGTTTTCTGATGCCATTTTAAATATTTTTTTGAGGTTAGTTTTTAAAGTATTTGCAGAGATTAGACTTTTAGTGGTGCATTATGACCTGTAAAAGTAGTTGACAGTTCATTGTCAATGATCCTTTCCCAAATGCCAAATCTCATATGTAATTGATCTTTGTTACCACTATTAGACTTTTCTTTTACCTTTTTTGACAAAGTGTCTGTCTAGATACTTGGTAATACAAGGTCAAAAGGTCAGTTCCAGTATTGATGACTTATCTGTCATCTGCTTTTTACGCCCCTACTTTTGTTTGTTGTTTTTTTAACAGGTTTTTGTTTTTTTAAAGGTTTTGTTTTCATGAAATCTCATTTTTTCCTTGTCCTGTGTCTGTGAATTATCTCCATTCAGCTTCTGTTCAGAAGTTGCTTTGAGACTTTGTATGTGTGTCCGGGTGTGTGGTTTGTGCTTGTTTTTAATTTGCTAGATTGTTTATGCATGGGTGTTTTCTAATATGAAAATGGCAAAGAAAAGTAAAAACAAATTGTCACAATAGAAGATTCTAATAGGAAGCATTACCATTTTTGTAATGTTTTCTTTGTGATCCCTTAGAGTACATTATAAGTTTTACTTACTTTGCAATGCCTTTCTCATTCAGAAAATCAATTACAACTTTTTATGAAACAATAAAATGAGCTGCTTTTACCTTTTTGCATGGCTAATTGTAGAATGCTTAAGAGATCTGAACATTGGAGTTACATAATGGTTCTATAGTATGTGACTCATACTATAGAAAAAGTCAGAATTTCTTGAGGCTGAAAGTGACATATTAAGGTATGACATTGACATATTTTGCCTTTGCCCCATAACTTGAGAGTCATAGATGCTACTTTTTTCTTTAGGATCTTAGACTATGGGGTGGGGCAAAAGTAGGTTTATAGTTGTGAATATGCGACTATAAACCTATTTCTTGTATTTTTGTATTTACTTATTAATTATTGTATTATTTTCCATGCAAAGAACAATTTTGAAACTACTTTTGCTACACCCTATATTGGGTTCTGAATTTTTACCATTCCTCCTAGTCTTTATTGTTATTTTGAAACTATATTTAGGAGTGTTATATAGCTGAAGTGTTATGTATCTATTACTTCTCAGGTGTTAGGAAGTTGTGAATGATTTTACATGATTTTTAAAAAAGGATAATAGAGAAGTCATTTTGATGAGAATAGGCATTTATTACTGGTTTTTGAAACAATATCTCATTTGGGAATAATATTTGTCTACTTGTGAATCTAATATTATTTTTAGTTTCTTGTGACTTACATGTCAGGAATTAGATACAATTTTTTCATATAAAGTTTTCTTTTAAGATTATGTAAAATTACTAGTATTAGTGACTAAGTATTATAAGCATGTAGTTAATTTGTACTATCTTTATTTTCAAAGTGATTGGGTTATCTCACAAAGTTTGATTGACTACTACTATGAGTTTTAAGTCTCGCCGTCATGAATAAAAGTGCAGAAGTTTACTGTTTTCTTTTTTTCAGTTTCCTATGTACAGTTAAGAAAAAAACAAAAATAAATGGACCATTTATATTTTTAGGCCCGAATAGCATTTTTGCAAGGAGAAAGAAAAGGTCAAGAAAACTTGAAGAAAGATTTAGTAAGAAGAATAAAGATGTTAGAATATGCATTAAAACAAGAAAGGTATGTTTATCTCATTTTATTACATGAATACAATAAATTAGAACATTATTATTCTCTTGTATCATTGTACAAGGTATTTGAAAGCTCTTTGAGAGATACAAACTTTGCCTAAAATACAAGATGATATTTTGATTTGAGTGTTATATGAGAAAAGAAAAAGAGGTTAAAAATCTTTACATTGAAATATCTTTTGTTCTATGGAATCTGAGTTTTGGAATTTTTTTTGAAAGATCAGGATTGTTTTTTCACTTGGGTGTATATGTTAGTTGGGTAATTCACCTTTATTCCCCCTTTGATAGCAGTACATTTTTTCCTACAACTTCCTTTGCAAGTTAAGTTGAAGAAACATGTTCATATTGTTTTATTTGTTATTTGTGAAATCTACTAGTAGTTACCTAACTGGAAAAGAAAAAAAATTTCAACAATTTATTATTAAATTTTCAGGGCAAAATATCACAAATTAAAATATGGCACCGAACTGAATCAAGGTGATTTGAAAATGCCAACCTTTGAATCAGGTAAACTTTATTCTTCTCTCTTCACGCCATTCCCATCCTTTCCCAAAAATAAATGCTTAAAGCATATTTTTATTTTAACAGACACGTTCTCTTTCCTCCTGTTTTCCTTTGAAAGCATTGGCTAGTCAACTGATTGATTGTTGTACAACTGTGTAGAATTTGGGGGAAATAATAAATTAATAAAAGTAAGTAGTTATATCTCAATTCTGAGGTTATTTGTCCTAGTTTTGTTGTGTTGAAACCTACATAAAACTGTAGGTGTATTTTTTCTTTTTCTTTTTTCTTTTTTTTTAGTAATTAGAAGTGGAAGGTAATGAACTAGTCTGTCTTCACCTGTAGGCAATCCTTGTTCTATCCTATATAAGCTTAGTTTTTTTTTATTAAAAACATATTTTTGTCTGTAGAAGCTGTGATTAACTCAGCTTAGTTCTAAAGAACTTGGAAATTTGAATGAATTTGGAAACTGCAGAAACTATTATCCAATAAGGATAAGAGAATGAAAAATTATTTCCAATTGACCTTGTGTCTTACTAAATAGATAGGGAGTCTGAGAGTAGCATCTGATGAATAGTTATGAAGGGAAGGGAGGGCTGGACATAGGATAGAGCTAGCAGTTTAATGTTAATTTTAGGGTTCTATATGATTACGATTAGAGTAGTCTAAAAATTTAATAATTTATTTTGATTTATATTTTACAATATTTGGAAATATTACTAGCAATTTTTCAGGTATATTTAGAATCCATTTCTTTATACATTTTGATGGTATAAACTTAATTTTTTGCTGCTGTTGGATGTTGGTTGCTAAAACAAGAAAATGATATCTTTTTAGATACATAATTTGTCTTCTCCTGTAGTTGTCTCCATATCTAAAACATCAAAGCATGTATAGTAGGGACAGTAAAATTGATGTATGGAATTTTTTTTAGGTATTAAAGTAAATTTTACAAATTTAGTTACTTGGTTTTTAGTTTGATATTAAGTACTTAGAACTAGGTATAAAAACACTTCATACATAAAACTTGCAGTTGATTTATTTTGTTTTTTTCTCCACTCTCTAATGTAACTTAGTGTATTCGGAAAATAAGCAGTCACTTTCTAGCACTCAAGGGCTGTCCTCCAACTTTAGTTTGTGAAATGTGAGGAAGGAGGCTGGTTGCAGCCGCATTGTTCCTGGAACCAGAGGCAGAATTGGCCGGTCTAAGTGCAGCAGTGGGTATAAGCAAAATTATTTAGCAGCTAAACCTTTCCTGCCCACAACTGAAGTCAGGTAAAAGCAGACATGTTTTTAAACTTGTTTTAAACCTAACTATTAAAACTCCCTCAAATTGAGGAATAAAATAACATCCAAGTATTTTATTTATAGGATACACCATAGTAACAAAGTAGATTGTTGGGGAAAAAACAAACAAAAGAGATGGTCAAAAACACACAATGCAGACAAAGTGGGATGAAATCATTAACAAAGTATAGAGATAAACATTAAGTGAATCAGTATTGACTTTTTAATGTCAATACTGATGTCCGAAACAAAGCAAAATGTAAAATAAGAGAAAATATGAAAAAAACTGATTTGGTCGAAGTATAAGATATGCATGTTTTTATACCTATCTCAATAATGCCATTATACATAACCTAAGCCTAACCCTATAAAATGGATTGTGCCCAACTATGTAAAGCACTCCTTTATTCTTACATTTAGATTTTAAAAGTCTGTGACAGTAGAAAAATGGGCCAATGACTTAAAAGGGCAACTGATAAAGTAATATTTCTAAATGGCCAAGAAGCACATGAATGATGCTCGATTTTATCAGTTATTGAAGAAGTACAGCTTAAAACCACAGGGCAATATAGTTAGGCACCTAATCGAATTGCTAAAATAAGAAAGTCAAGTGTTGAGGATGTGGAACAACCAGAGAACTGTAGGCCTACTGGTGTTGGGATTGTAAGTTGATAGAACTCTAAATGTGATTTTTCAGTAATATTACTAAAGGGGACATAGCATATCCTGTGGTGCAGTAATTCCATTTCTAGGTGTTCCACTCCCTAAAATGTGTACATATGTTCATCATAGGCTTCTATAAGAGTGTTCATGATATCATTATTTTTAATAGTAAAAAACTAGAAACAACTTGAACATTCTTCAGCATTAGAATACATAAGCATGTTGTGATATTTTAGCATAGCAGTGCAGTATGCTATTTAGCAACAAAAGTTAACTAAATGAACCTGACACCATGGATGAGTTACATACACATGAAGTTGAATATTGATATAACTGACTTAATCTCAGTAAATTAAAAAATTAATCTAGTTTTCAGAATTTGGGATAGTATTGATGTTCCTCTGGAAGTATCTAGTGACTGAAAAGGGCAAAGGAAAACATTTGGGATGCTGACAATGTTTTGTTTCTTCATTTAGGTACTGGTTACATGAGTGTGTTCAAAAATTGATTGAGCTGTACGCTTACGATGTACTTCAAGGATATCCTTAGCAGCATTATTTATGATAGTGAATAATGGAAACTAATTTCAACATTAGGGGACTGGTTAAATTAAATAGGTATATACTTTCTATGGAATATTATATAATAATTTTATATGGTGTTAATCTATATTTACTGCCATAGAGAGAATGTTCAAGATACAGTGTCAAAAGCAGCTTAGAGTGCAGTATACATACTGCCCTTTTTTTTTTTAAAAGGAGGGGAGAAGTCTATGTGTGTATTTTTACCTGGAAACTATGGAATGATAAAGTCTTAAATTCTAACTTTTAGTGATAGTATGTTGGGCAATTTTTTTTAATGTATTTTTTTCCTGCAATGATTATGTTATATGTGATTTAAAAATAAACAAAATGGTATAAATCTAAGGATACTTATTCAGAGCTTAACTGAACTAAAATTATACTATTAAACTTTTAAAATACATATACTTTGTTACATGAGAATAAAAATTGTTTTTTACCTGTAGTAGTAAAAACTATTTTCTGGTTTAACTTTTAGTTCTAAAAATGAAATTGACTATATAAAATTTTATGATACAGACTTAGAGTCTACTGATACCAACTCAAAATTAAGTTATATATACCTAATGTTTTATATATACCTAATTTCTTAACAGTGTTGCTTTTGAATAGCTAATGTAAATATTAAGCATAGACTTTTAATTTCAGAAGCATTCAACACAGTATAATTCTGGTAATTAAAAAATAATTATAATAATATTGTATTTCAAAGCTTGGGCTTTTATTTTTTAATCCCCAATAGCTATAGTTAACATACATTTGACTTTCCCGATCTTAAAACAAGGAGGGTAGTACCTAAGTGTTTGGGTTATTGGAACAAACACATTTGAAATGAGTATCATCCATAGTAAATATTCAATAAAAGTTAATTTTTTCTGTCCTTTATATAATATTTATGTGTATTTTTGTGAGGCTTTGTCCCTTAGAAAACTTTGACAATATTTTCAATAGTTGAAATAATGTGTGTCAAACTTGTCTTTTTTTTGTCGTTAATTTTTAGAAGAAACCAAAGACACCGAAGCTCCCACAGCGCCTCAGAATAGCCAGTTAACATGGAAGCAAGGCAGACAGCTGTTAAGACAGTGAGTAATGGCTCATTTTCAGCTTTAAGGACCTAGGTATGAAGTGCTTATATTCACACACTCTTCAAGTGAAAAATTATTTGATGATAGTGGGACAACATGTATAGTTCCCATACTGCTTTTTTAATGCTTTGGTTAAAGTTTGTTTCCTCTGGATTTTCCTCAGGGTAGTGCTGTTTTTGTTTACTTGCGGGGTAGAATGTTGTAAAGACTGGATGCCTTCGAGGCCAGAACAAAAACAGTGTAGATAGAGTTTGCATTCATAGACACTCCTGATTTCATCATTGCAAAATTTACATATTTGACTTTAAGTGAGACGGTTCAGAGAAAGAATTAACTGGTTATCTGAAACTTCAGAAGTGACTTGCAAAGTCCTACCTTTACTTGAATTTTGGGGGAACCTTTTTGCCATTTGAATTCTTTATTGTATTGGAAAAACTTCTGTGGCAAATTTTACTCTTTTACCTACATAGAAGGACCCCTCAAAACCCCCCTGGATTTACCTTCTGGAAGGTGGGCCCCTTGTAGTACAGGTTTCCCCTGCTAGATGTGTTCTAGGAACCCGTCTGTATCAGTGTGCCAGCTAGCATTGTTGTGAGAAGCTGCATTTAGCTTCAGTGAATTTTTTTGAAGCCTCTTTCAATGTGTTTGCCCATTTTATGACGGGTGGTTTATAAGTGCCCCTGCCCACACTGTGCTGACTGTTTGGCAGCTTTTGACCAAAAACATCTTGATCCCCATGCCCCACCCTCCCTATTCACTGGATCTCACCCCAGCAACTTTTTTTGGTTTTCTTCAGGATAAAGAAGTCCTCAAAGGGAAATGTTTTGCCAGTGTGGAAGAGGTGAAACAAAAAATAATTTGACATTAACTGTTCATTCCATTTTGGAACTTTTTCCCTTACTTTCTTGATACCACTCTCTGCTATCATTTCTACTCACCCCCTCACCCCCAATTATAAAATATAATCTATTTCTTAAGTACTTTCTTTTAATTTTCCTGTAACTTTCTTTATTCTTTTAGCCCCTTAGATGTTTGTATACTCAGGCTTTCTGTTCCTTATTATGCTTTTCCTCCAGATAACTTGATTTAAATTCATGGCTTCAAATACCACCAAACACTGATGACTCCTAAATCTGTATACCTAGTCCATTCTCTTTTGAGCTTTTGACCTTTCTTATCACTGTGCCTAATAAATATTGTTACTTGTGTAGACACTACAAGATTATCTGATTAAGTACTCTATAAACCAGATTCTGATTGTTTATTCTTCATCTCATTGAATAGAAACACCATCTAATTATACAAGCTAGGAACCTGAAAAATTTCCAAAATTCTTGTATCATCTTTTCTTCTACTGCCATATTTATTAGTGCACCAAGTCACTAAGATTGAATTTTGCTTATTTTTCTCTCTTCCAGTTTTACTTCATGCTGTGTTAGTGTCCTAACCAGTCTAGTCTCCCTGTCTTTTAGCTTTTACTAAAAATCTTTTGTTCTTCTGCCAGCAGTATATGAGGCTCCTTTTTAGCATTCCTTAGCCTATCAAATGCTTTAGAAAGAAATTTTTTTGGTTTTGGGTTTTTTTTTTTTTTAAGATTGTATTTATTTATTTTTAGAGAGGGGAAGAGAGGGAGAGAAGCCTGTGTGGTTGCCTCTTGTGTGTTCCCGCCACTGGGGACCTAGCCTGCAACCCAGGCATATGCCCTAGACTGGGAATTGAACCAGTGACCCTTTGGTTTTCAGGCTAGCACTCAATTCACTGACCTATACCAGCCAGGGCTAGGAAGAAATTCTTAAAAAAAATTTTTTTTAATCCTCATCAAAGCTTTTTTTTTTTTTTTTTTTTTTTTTAAAGAGAGAGAGGAGGTGGGTGGGACTGGAGGGAGGGAGAGAGAGAGAGATCAATGTAAGATAGAAACATCAGTTGCCTTCTGTGCATGCCCTGACTGGGAATTGAACCCACATCCTTTTTGTGTGTGGGACAATGCTCCAGACCAACTGAGCCACCCAAGCTCGACAGGAAGAAATTTTTTAACTTGTCACACAAAAGCCATTCATGACCCACCATCAGTGTTAATATCGTAATCTGGCCCCTTTCTTCTTTTTCAATTGTCTTTCTCAATCCTGGATTAAGTACTCTGGTTTAGATATACAGAAAGTTTGAGGACCACTGAATGATAGGAATGCAGTGAAATATTAGGTCCCAGAAAGAGAACTGACCTCTCCATCTACCTCTGGCCAAGAACCCAGGTTTAAACTTAGCATGTCACTATTCTGAGGTTTAGTTCTGCTCATTCCTTACCACTTTCTAGACTTGTAAAAAAAAAAATATGTATCATCAACTCCAAAAAACCTCTTAAGGCTCTAGGTCTTTTTAGGTTTCAGTAATTGGCTCTCGATTAGTGTCGGCTATACTATTTGCTTTTCTTAAATTTTGATTTGTAATTGGCCTTATTCTCTTAAAACCAGAAGTAGGCCAGAGAGAAGACAGTTATTGAGGCAATGGAAGAGTATATTTTATAGGATTACGGGGTTTTGTAAAATCCTTTGATGTAATTTTGAGTTAATAAGTTTGCAGGTGTTAACAGTATGTGGGGCTTATTTAATATTTTTAATTTTCTCTTATAGATATCTTCAGGAAGTAGGTTACACAGATACCATATTAGATGTACGGTCTCAGCGGGTAAGATCATTACTTGGACTGTCCAATTCAGAACCAAATGGATCAGTAGAAACAAAGAATTTAGAACAGATCCTGAATGGAGGTGAATCTCCTAAGCAAAAAGGACAAGATATCAAGAGGTATGGTTTGTACTCATAGGTTAACATTGTTTATACAATGGGTATTATGAATCTCTTTAGCTTCTAGTTACTACTATTAATATTTTTTAAAGTGGGTAATTTTCAAATGTAAAGACTTTTCTCCTCCTAAATGGTACCATGAGCAAATAAATTGTCTTTTCTTAAATTTCTTTAATTTGTTGATTTTAGAGAAAGGGGAAGGGAGAGAGGGAGGGGACGAGAGAGAGAGAGAGAGAGAGAGAGAGAGCGTGCGCACGCAAGCACGCATGCACAAGCGAGAGAGACATCAGTGTTTGTTCTTAAATTTATTTATGAACTCATGGGTTAATTCTCGTATGTTCCCTGACTGGGGATTGAACCCACAATGATGGTAGGTTGGGATGATGCTCTAACCAACTGAGCTACCCAGCCAGGGCTACATTTTCCATTTAGATGCTTTTTAAATTTATTTATATTAAAACTTGATGCCATGAGAATGACTGTAGTTCTGAAATAGGTGAATTAAAATTTGAGGGTGATTTTATGTAGTTCAAAGTTACTTTAACGTCTTGATTTTTTAATTGTTGCTAGAGTATTATCAATGCATTATAATGCTACTCTATAACCAGAATAGCAATGGTTATTTAGATACTAACATGAAAAGAATAAGGCTTTGCATTGTTTCAGCTCAGACAGTTACCAAATGTTCTTCCTCAATTTAATGTCTCTATTGAGATATAATTCACATACCATAAACTTCATTTAAAATATATAGTTGAATGGTTTTTGAGATAGTTGTTTAGCAATCACCAGAGTGTAAGTTTTGAAATTTTTCATTACCCTAAAAAGAAACCCCGTAGTCGTTAGCTATCACTCCCTATACTCTCCTATGTTTCTCTCACTACTCCCCACCCCGCCAACCCTAGACACTTTCACTAATCAATTTTCAGTTTCTCAAGATTTGCGTATTCTGGATGGTTCATATAAATAGTTATTTTGTGAATGGCTTCATTTAGCATAATATTTATAAGGGTCATCCATGTTAAAGCACATGTCAGTAATTGATTTCTTTTTATTGCCAAATAATATTCTCTGCTGTGTATATACCACATTTTGTTCACCCATTTCTTGTCCAGTTGATGGGCATGTGTGTTGGTTCCACATTTTGGAATAATGAATAATGTTATGAACATTGTTGTACAAGGGTGGACATATTTTCAGTTCTCTTGGGTATATACTTAGGAGTAGAATTCCTGAATCATATAGTAACTCTGATTACCTTTTTTAGAAATTTCCAAATTCTTCTCCCAAGTGCTGTACTATTTAACATTCTCACCAGAAATTTATGAGTTCTGACTTCTCTTCATTCTTGTCAACATTTGTTGTTTACTGTCTACCAATTACAGACTGCATAAATGAAAGGAATCAATCAGGTGGAACTTTTTTCCATTTTCTACCGTCAGATATTACATTGAATAACATAAGTTGGAAGGACAAAGAAAAGAAAAAGAAGATGGGGGTAAAAATCAGATGAGTTCATTGAGTTGATTTATGGAGACAGCTGTATTTAAACAATAATAAAAAAATGCATTAAAAAAAGAAAAAAAATGTCCACATTGAAGCAGGGCTCAATAAGAAGGGAGGATTTTGGCAGAGCCTTTTAGAGATAAAAGTAATGATATAAATCAGACACAGTATAGGAATGTGTACAAAATAATCAGAGAAAAACCTGTAGCTCTTTTTGGCTAAAGAACAAAATATAGAGGAGGGACAGTCAGAGAATTTTGGAAGTTGGGAGGAATCAAATTTTGAGTCTCTAGATACAATATGAAATAAGTTGCTCATTAATCTGTGTTTAAATTTTAAGAAATGCTGGAAAATCTTGGATTAATGGCTCAAACATACTTGTATATAATTTAGTTGTCTGTAAATGGTCAAAAGGTGATCTAGGAATTATGCTGATCTCTCATTCATCTGATATATCCCAAATTTATTAAGAAGTCTGATAAAAAATATGTTTTCTGACACTATACAATTATTTTAGAACATGTTCTATAACTATCAAGGTAACATAAGCCTTTTGTGTAGGCGTTTTATTTCTGAGAAGTAAAGTCTCTAATAAAAACAATTTAACATCTAATAGAGGCCTTAACTTTTTTTACTCTGGATTCCAGGAAGCATAGAGTATTTTTGTAGCATAAGAGAAAAAAAAGGTATTTTTAATTTTTAACTAAAGTTACTAACCAAGCTCATAGTTCATAAGATTTATAAATATTTTAAAGTATGTAGTTTATTGTACCCCATATGAATTTAAGATCCACAGCAGGCTGTATCTTCTCTTTATAAAGCTTCTTGCCTTTGCATGATAAAAACTTGAATAAGCTTTTTCTTTTCTGTTGTGATGAAAACCACATAATATGAGTTCTCTCCTCTTAACAAATTCTTCAGGTGTATACTGTAGTATCATGAACTGTAAGTACAGTTGTTGTAGAGCACATCTCTAGGACTTTCTTATCTTGAATGACTAAAGCTTTATACCCATTGAAAAGCAACACCCTATTCCCTCTACTCTTCGACTTTTCTATCAGTGACTGCTTTCAATACCTCATTAAGTGGGATTATGCCATATCTGTCCTTACGTGACTGGCTTATTTCACTTAGCATAATATCCTAAACATTCATCAGAGTTGTGGCATATGACAAAACTTCCATTTTTTTAAATTCCTGAATAATGTTCTGGTGTGTGTGTGTGTGTGTGTGTGTGTGTGTGTGTACACATGCACATACACACTACATTTTGTTTATTCGTTCACAGATGTTAAGATAGTAGTTTTTAATCAAGGCTGATTTCCTTCTTAATGAATATACTTATACATTCTGATTCTGCACTGATGGAGGTGTGTATGATTCAGCTATATCAAGGCCTTTGAAAATCCCTAGAAATAAGAAATGCTTTAACACTTTTACAGAGATTTCAGCAAAAAATGTTTATTACATATTTGTTTGTAATAGAAAATTAGAAGCAATCTTAATGTTCAACAGTTGAGGAATGGTAAATCTTAGGTCATATTATTAGAGGCAATACACTTAATGATTTTAGAATGTGAATTCTTAAAACAGACTGGGTTTGAATTCTGAGTTCACCACTTATTTACTAGCTCTGACTTTGGGCAAGGTACTTTACCTTTGCTTCAGTTTCCTCATTTGTATTGAGTTGGCCAAAAAGTCTGTTATGTTTTCTCCGTAAAATAAAAGATGTGTTTTTCATTTTCACCAATAACTTTATTGATTTGGATATTTTGAGTATGTTGGGTATCTCCCATGTGATACAATATTGATTGTTCTCAATTAATGTCTCTATTGCTATGAACTTTATCTGGTCTACCTGGCTGTGAAGCATTGTCTAGTGAGAAACCTCCATCACGAAACTTCACAGACCACTTTTGACACATTTAGTCACAGCACCTTCTCCATATATTGCACAAACCTTTCTTGAAATAATAAAACATAATATACCAAAAGCATTGCATATTTTCTTTTATCTTTAGTATCAAAATGGCTACACAAAAATTCACCAATTTTGATTGATTTTTTTTTTAATACACATTGATGTGACAGTTGTCACAATGCAGTCTAACAAAATTGTTTTGAATAAGTTAAAGATTTAAATTAAGGTGCCACTAGAGCCTTCTTAGAGAAAAAAAACAAACGAACTTTAGGTGGTGACAGGGTTGATGTGAAGAAGAAGTGAGTGCTGTGTCAGCACATAGAACAGTGCCTTACATATAGTGAGTGTTGCCTATAATTAATATTGTATATTCGGTTGAAATAGAACCCCACCAACAGGAATGTTTACTACAGTGATTTTCAACCTTTTTCATCTCATGGCAAACATAAACTAAAATTCTGTGGCGTACACACACACACAAATTTTTTTTTGCCTATTTGACCAAAAAGTAGGTATAATTTTGACTCTTTTGTATGGGATGGGTATTGTTGTATTGGCGGTTGTCATTTTTTTTTTTAAATCTGACACTCTAAGAAGATGTCAGTGCCCCTGACTAAATAGGTATTGTATGCTTTCAAAATTCGTGTGGCACACCAGTTGAAAATCACTAGTTTACTAGATTCAGTAAGTGAATGTCACTATTGCATTTTTTTGTTTCTTGTGGGGGGGTATTGTGGGTGCATAGTGCATCAGTCAGATCACAAAGTATCTATTTTATGTGGATTCTTGGGGGAAAGCATTGTCTTAGATCTTGTAACTGGGAAAAGCTATTTTGCTTCTTAGTCATTGGTCTGATTTACTTAAGAACGTCGAGTAGCTTCTCTCTTTCTCCTTTTACTCTGGAATCTTGCCAAATTTGTGAGACTAGAGGGTAATGGAAAAAATGCAATAAAGATTAAATAAAATAAAAAGAAAAAAAATAAATGCAATCGGGAATGATAGGAAGAAGAAAAGGAACATGCCAGTTCAAGTCCCAGGATGCCAGTAAAGCTCTAAAAGCTGAGGAATTACAGGTAGCAAGTACATGTGGAGTCAGGTTTAAAAAGGGTTGTGAGTAGAGAATTGGTTTAAAGTTTATGTTAATTGCCTTATAAAAGGCAGTTAGAATCTCAGACCTCTCTTTTATCCTGCACAGCCAAATTGAACACCCCTTGCCATCCCAAAGAATGGTGGTATATTTTCTGGTGAAGTAGAACCAGTGATTTCTGATTTCTTAAGAAATCAAGCAACTGTAGGGCCAGTTAGTATATAAAAAACAGGATTATATGAAAATTTCTACCTGATCAGTGCGATCCCATTTTCTTCTGCTGTTTGCCCTTTGATATGTTGGCAGCTGGTCTTATAGCTTTTCCACGAAGGAGGTTATTGAAATTGATAAGAATAATAGAAGAGACTTATTGAAACTGATAATTAGGATCTGCCAGTGAAATAGTTAGGCTTCTGTCTTACAATGAAAGAGTAAAGCCAGCTGTTTGACAAGCTTCCTTCACGTAGCAGAACATCCATTTACCTTTTTAGTGCCTCACTCTTAACTGTGAACACTTAAGGAAGGCCTTTAACATGAAAATTGGAGAACAAAGGTACAAAAAAAAAAAAGGAACTCAGAGAAAACAGCAGATTTTCAAAACTAATTAACCTTTGAGAGGTTGGAGAAAAGATAATGTATTTACAAAACAAATAGGATGTTATTAGAAAAGGCTTAATTGGATATCAAAAAAGAGCTAATAGAAATGAAAAAGTATGCTACATATAATTTCTATGTAAAACTTGAAGATTTCTTTAAGATAAGATTGGAGGATTCTTCCAGAAAAGGGAAAAGAGAAAGGAGGACTGAAAAGCTAGGAAAATTCAAAATCAGTCCAGGAGAACCAATATCTGACTGGAGTTTCAGAAAGAAAGAACAGATCAAATGATATTGAAAAGATTATTAAGGTAGTCATAAAAGGAAATTATTTGGAATATATTTACAGACTGTATTTCCAAGGTTTTTTTTTTTTCCTGGATTGAAAGGATTCCCTCTCAGTTCCCTCTCAAGTGCACTATAAGATTAATGGGGAAAAAAAATCCATAAAGTCTGTCATCATGAACACGATAAAGAAACAATTTGAAAGTATTGGTGTGTTAGCATTGCCAGTAGAGTCAAGTCTTATTAGGCCCTTCATAGTGCATAATTGCTTTAATTTTTATTTTCCTAAAGGTCAGCGATGTCCAGTATCTCTTTATGCCATTCATGTATGTTTTGATAGTGTCTATTAAAATAATACCCACACTTTTATTGTTTGTTATGGTTGAGATTTGAGTGTTATTTCTATATTCTGGACACAAGTTCTTCATCAAATATGTGACTTGTAAATATTTTCTCCCAGTCTGTGGGCTTGTCTTTAAATTCTCTAACAGTGTCTTTCAAAGAGCAAGTTTTTAATTTTGGGACATCTGATTCATCAGTTCTTTCTTTTATGGATTGTGCTCTATTTGACTTTGAAAGCCATACACATGTGTTGCTGTGATCCAATACAATTTTAAAACCTAAAACGTGAGTTCTTACTTTAGAGACAGAATTTATCAAAGTTCAAAACAAAATTTTCATATCTTAAATTTACTCTTGCAGCTCCTCAGATAACATCATTTCCTTCAATGTTGTTTTGATACAATGTTGATGAGATGCCATAGGCACTTAACAGTTTATATCAGTTAGTCTTTGTTAAAATTGGTTTCCTACTTCAATTTCCTGAAAGTCGCAGAACCTGTGGATAATATTAAGGACTTACTCCTATATATTCTATTTTTTATTGTTGAGTATGTCTTTGCCTTTTACTTAATCCCCAAATATTAAACATAAATGCTGAGCTGAAAAGTGTGTCTTGTTGTTGTGGTAAGCTTGTGTTTGCTTTTACTAATTTGGAAACACCACCTCTTGTATTCAGTATTTATACAGGTCCTTAAAAAGTGTACTGGATTGGGCAGAGTGTAGTAGATCTATTAAAACCATATGCCTTACTAAAGTGTTAGTAAAAAATAGTATGAATTGTGTCCTTAATATGGACTAATAGATTGAATCAGGGAAGAAGAAAATGGTAAATTTTAGATTATTATTTGTTACCATGCTTTCTTAATGTTGATAAAGACATTTGAGATCATCTAGTTGATCTCCCACATTTTCCCCCTCTACCTCCAAAGAAATTGAAGCCAAAAGGTCTAAGTGATTTTGCTAAGTTCAGGCAACTCCTTAATGGAAAAGCAAAGACTTTCATTGCGAGAGTCTGTGTTTAGCTGAAATTTCCACTGTTCTGTTGCTGCCTTTGTTGTTGAACGTTTAAAAAACTATTTGAAAAACTTTTTTGTACATAGAGGAGGAATTGAGATTATAGTTTAAATGACTCGTAAGTAGATAAAAATAGATAATCACTATTACTTATTAAATGGGTGGTTTTGAAAGACTCAAAAGTATTTCTTTAGTATGTTAAGGATCCCATTTTTCTAGGTAAGAAAATTTGGGAAACATATTGGAAGTATCCGAAACTGGTTTACCATAACTTTACATCAGGGCAGCTGGATACATTAAACTTTGGTTTTAGTCCTCAAACATTTGGACCAAGCTATAAGAGAGTAAAATTGTAAGAAATGCAAAGTTTAAGTCGCTCTATGATAGGTTTATTTGGAGAAATAGTAGCACAATTAAGTGACTAATACTGTAGGATTTTTGGGGGGGGGGCCTCCACCTGCCAGGCCCCCCCAGCCTCCATGGATGAGAATAAGTCTACCAAGACATGATCTGCTTGGGAAGGAAAGGTGGCCGATCTCTCAAAGGAGAAGGGCCAAGAGTATTTTCCTCAGTGGGCTTTTATTGGGTTCATTTTGCACAGGAATACAGGTAAAGCTCATTAATCAATGGCAGGCAGTAAGGATCAAACAATAGATAGTATATGAACTATAAAGGCTTATTCTGAGTCAGGGTCTGTTAGCTAAAGGGTTGCAAAACTTTGGGAAACAAACTCATTTCCTGCTCGGACCCTTATCATTTAATTGAGAGCATTCTTAGCAAAGCAGGTTTCACAGGATTTTATATATTCTTTCTTAGGCCTGATCACCCAGGGAACCCGCCCTTTCTAGCACAGGGCTGCACTGCCCTCTATCATTATTTCAGGCTTAAGTCAGGCAGGGGAAGTAAGGCAGCCAAGAGATTAGACTTCTTGCAGACAGAATGAGGACTCAGCTGTGTCAAAGCTGAGGTACGAGAGTTCATCACCCCCTTTTGCTATAGCCTCCCGAGTCCTTCCCTGGGGCTCCCCGTGATCATGCCTGTCTTAGGTCCATCCTCCCTTGAGAAATCTTACCTGTCATTGGCTAACTCATCAAGCCTTGGGGGCAAGGCAAGGTGAAGGAAAAGGAGCAGAAGCAGCGCCCCTGCCAGGGAGATAAGCTTTGTCTCCTTAGTGGCTTATGGTGTGAAGGTCTCTCACTCTGCCTTAGCCATGGGGGGGTTACAGCTTCTGAAACCAGGCAGGGCGGTTCCCAATAGGATTTTATTTTGGTGCAGTATTTACTTAAAGTATTTTGGACAGTAACCATTGGAGAAATCAATAGAGAACAGTCACTGTAATTGTAGAACATAAATAATGTTACAGAATTCTTTTCTTGGGTAAAATATTTAGGCAATACATTATAAATAGGTTGTCATTTGAATCTCTATACTACCAAAAAGAAATATTAGAAATAACCATTGGAATATTTGGTTTCATCTTTTTCCCTTCTTGTAGGCCTTCTGGTGATGTTCTTGAGACATTCAATTTCTTAGAAAATGCTGATGACAGTGATGAAGAAGAGGAAAATGACATGATTGAAGGCATTCCAGAAGGAAAAGACAAACATCGGATGAATAAACACAAAGTAGGAACTTGATTTTCTATTATTATTAGCTAAAATACATATACACACATATTTCAAATTGGAATTTTTGAGTTGTCTTAAGTTAAATTGGGAATGATCATTAAATATTTTGTTATGTCATTTGAAAGTTTTATGTATGATTTCTTACTGAGTTACTCAGAGTAGAAATTATTACTTGCTGTATTAGTCAGTAAATGACAAGAAAGGGTTTGTTATTATAGGGTTAGTCCAGTGGTTTGAAATGTTTTTTTTAAAAAAGCAACTCCTATCCTCCCCTACCACAATTAAGAATCGCTACTGTAATCTTTCTTTTTATGTACAGTGAATAGGTGATATATTAACTGTAGCTTCACTAGGGACACTACCACTCTGAATGAGGGAGTAAAATATGGGTATAAATGTGTATGTTCAACATTCTTGTTCTTTGGTAAGAATCAATAATTTACTTTTGCTCATAACCTAAGAAACAGGTTTATCTATTTCAGCGGTGATGTGGGTTACTTATGGGAGCAAAAGACTTTTTGGGCGATCCGCTTGTGAATTATCATAGTAGTGTACAGTATTTCAAGTATGTTTAAAAAAAAGTGGATAGGTTCAGTTGTAGTTCTTTGGGATGTTACAGTGATGTGGGGAAAATACCAGTGCTCCTCAAAAGCTTCTAGTTTATAAAAGCTGTTTTTAACCTTTTTGCCACATTTCATAATTTTTATATTTTTTATTATATTTTGTTGACCTTGCTATTACAGTTGTCCCAAATTTTTCCCCTTTAGTTCCCTCCATCTGCTACTCCCCTTCCCTCTAGCAATCCCTTCCCTTAATTCATATCCATGGGTCATGCATGTAAGTTCTTTGTCTTCTCCATTTCCTATGCTGTATTCTTAAGTTCTCCCTATTTTATGCCTATCAATTATGCTTCTTAATCCCTGCATCATTTCCCCATTCTCCTTTCCCCCTCCCAGCTGATAACCATCCAGATGATCTTCGTATCTATAATTCTGTTCCTGTTCTGGTTGTTTGCTTAGTTTGTTTTGTTGTTGTTTTTTTTAAGAATCCGTTGTTGATAGGGGCGAACTTGTTGTTGTCTTTTTAATGTTCGTGGTTTTTATCTTCTTTTTCTTAAGTCCTTTTAACATATCGTGCAATAATGGGCTGGTGATGGTGAAGTCCTTTAGCTTTACCTTGGCTAGGAAGCACTTTATCTCCCCTTTCACTTTAAATGACAACTTTGCTGGATAGAGCAGTCTTGGCTGTAGGTGCTTGCCTTTCATGAGTTCAAATACTTCTTTCCATCTCCTTCTTGCCTGCAAGGTTTCTTTTGAGAAATCAGGTTATAGTTTTAATGGGAACTCCTTTGCAAGCAACTCTCTGCCTTTTCTCTTGTTGATTTTATGATTTTCTCTTTATCTTTAACCTTTGGCATTTTAATCGGGTCATGTCTTGGTGTGGTCCTCTCTGGGTCTAACTTGTTTGGGACTCTCTGTGCTTCCTCAACTTGTATCTGTATTTCCTTCCCCAAATTAGGGAAGTTTTCTTTCATTATTTTTTCAAATAAGTTTTCAGTTTTTTTGCTCTTCTTCTTCTCTTTCTGGCACCCTATGATTTGGATGTTGGCACGTTTTGAAGATGTCCGAGAGGTTCCTAAGCCTATCCTTATTTTTTTTGAATTCTTGTGTCTTTCTGTTTTGTTTGGATGTTTATCTCTTTCTTATGTTCCAAATCATTGGTTTGAATCCCAGCTCCTTTCCTTCTCTGTTGGTTTCCTGTGGATTATTTCACTTAGTGTAACCTTCATTTCTTCCTTTACTTGTTTGACGTACTCAATGAGTTCTCTGAGCATCCTGCTAAACTAGTGTTTGAACTCTGCATCTGATAGGTTGGTTATCTCTGTTTCATTTAGTTTTCTGGGGTTTTGTTCTGTTCTTTCATTTGAGCCATATTTCTTTTTCTCCTCAATTTAGCAGCCTCCCTGTGTTTGTTTCTGTGTATTAGGTAGAGCTGCTTTTACTCCCTATCTTAGTAATGGGGCCTATGTTGAAAAGGCACCTGTAAATTGTGTGGGGCAGAGCCTTAGGTAATTGCCAGGACCAGGCACCTGCTTCACAGTTTTGTGACTGTGTAGGGAGGTCTCAGAGAGGGGTCAGTGCTGATACCTGGCTTCTGGCAGTTTGCCCAGCACTTGCCTCGTTTCCAGTCACTTCACCCCCTCCCCATGCGAATGGCACCCTTCACGCTGCTGCCCCGGTGGTGAGTCACAGAGCGAGTGTGTTTGCATACATTCTGAGACCATGCTGGCCCTTTAAGCTGCAAAAATCTGGCAGTTTCTTGTGCCACCACCACTGATGAGTGGTTTTACAGCCAAATGTAATGGGGATTTATATTCCCAGTGCTCGGACTGTGGGCTGTGCAGCCTGGGGCAGAGATCACTGGCTCTGAAGTTACCCCTCCCATATGTTCCTTTGCCATCCCCTTCTACCTTTCCTTACCACACTGTGTCTCTGCCCTTCTCCACGACTCCACCTCTCCTACCTGTCTGATGAATGTGTCTTCTTTAAATCCTTGGTCGTCAGACTTCATACAGCTCGATTTTCTGGGTGGTTCTGAAGGTTCTGGGTGTTACTAATTTTGAGCTCCGGTCGTAATTCTTGTGATTACGTGAGGAGGTGAAGCATTTCTACCAACGCCTCCATTTTGACCAGCAGTTCCATATTTCATGTTGTCACATTCAAAATGTATAGACATATTGAATAGACATTTTGTTTCTGTCCTTTTTTTTTGTTCTGGGAGGTAAAGCCCTATTATAATTACCACAGCTATTGACTTACATTAGTTAATAATATCCTTATTAGCTGTGTCGTATCTGTAAGTTAATGGACTACATATGCAGTTCTGAGTAAGGGCAATTCAGCATAACATCACTGTAAGTGAGTGAATGGGCCTTTAAAAGAATGAATATATTGTAAGTAATGAATTTAGCTGTTCTTGGTCATTGTATTTTAATCATTTTTACTACTACATTATTTGCATCACATCTTACAATGGTCTTCACAAGACACTATTGAAAACCACTTATGTAGGGTATAATTTGGGATTGGTGAACTATGTAGAAAATGTAAACTTCTTTACCTAAGTTGATTTAAAAATAGGAGTGCAAATGCAAAGATAATTGTGTGAAAACATAGAGAACTCCTTTAAAATTTTGGGTAAAAATAAATCTTGGCTTATGTTTTGTTTATAGATAGGTAATGAAGGTTTAGCTGCTGACCTGACTGATGATCCTGACACGGAGGAAGCGCTGAAAGAATTTGATTTTTTAGTGACTGCTGAAGATGGTGAAGGAGCTGGAGAAGCAAGGAGTTCAGGAGATGGCACAGAATGGGGTAAGATGATAAAGAATTATGGGGATAGGAGAAATTCTAGCCCTTCAAGATATATTATTAAATATTCCTTGTGTAATGTGTATTTTTGAATGTAAGTTGACAGTTTAACTTAGAGGAAGTAGTACTGAATAATTTTCACCAATTTATTTAGATTGATTAAACTAAAGTATTCCATATATGGCTTTTGGTGGATTTTTATTTTTTAAATTTGTCTTGATTTAAAGTTGAAACATTTAATTAGTCAATTTAGAAATTCAGTTCCTTTTCTCTTAGAAGATTAAAAAAACATGCGTGTACAGTTTTTAAAATCCCCCTTATTTAATTTGGTAATGAATCTAGGTTTCAAGAAGATGTAACTTTTTCAGTTGGCCCGTACATTGTTATCAGACTTACTGGTAGCAAGTATAAAGCTACTAACCTTGAATTATAGCTCTATATTGAATATGATTTAGTGAAGGTATTAAACTTTATTATGTAAGTAATACTAATAACAGTCCAGCTATAACTAAAAGGCAAAACCCCCAGTTCTAATAGGGTTAAAAACCCCATTAGAAAGTAAAATAAAAGTGTAAAAAATATTTTAAGATAATAGCTGTTTTAAGATAATAGGTCCAGTATATTGTTCCTGTTAAATGTGTTCATTCAATCATCTTTTAATATTAGCATGTTACTTGAGAGGTAGAACTCAGTTGTGTTTATAGAGCTTTATTAGAAAAGGTTACTTACTAAGTACCTTAACATATTTCACATGCAAAGGAAACTTGCTTAATTACTAGAAAGTAACTGGATTATCACTGGATTTTTAAATACTAGTTTGGTGGCAGGAAACACACTTTGATTTTCAAAATGCCTCATTTATTTATTGAAACTGAAAAATATTGCTAATAGCAGGGGAGACAAAACCTAAGTAATAGGTTTATTGATTATCCTGATACAAATCAAGTACTTAAAAGATAGGAATTTTGTTATCAGCTTTTTCATTATTTACAGTCCTCAAATACTGTTTTCAGACCTTCACTTCTCTCCTAAGTGGAAAGAGAAGAATACATTAAAAATATGAAGAAACTCCATGATTACCTTCTAGATTTGAATATACATTTTTTATTTATTTCAAAATGGCTATATTATAGAAGTTTACTCTTAAGAAATAGCTTAGGTCAGGAGAAACAGTAAAAGTATCTTTCTTTTAGCATTTCTGTGCAACCTATTCAATGTTGTAGAAATTTTAAGTTTTTTCCAATAATTCCTAAATAATTGTTTATATTTTCTGGTATATTTTATAATTATATAAATGTATAGTTATTTTTTAATTTATGGAGGTTTAGAACTCACAATTTTATATGAAGAATTAAAAGTAAAAAAAAAAAAGAATTAAAAGTCACCTATAATGCTGCTATGTAGAGAGAACCATGGTTAATATTTATAGATACATATATTTATATGTATTTAACAAAGAATTTTGCTGTGTGCTGACTTATAGCCTATACTTTTCACTTAATGTATTGTTCTTCTGCAGCTTCATTTTTAATAGCATAATATTCTGTCAGTACATTACTTTATTACTTAATCAGGCCTCTGCAGATGTACATTTAGATTATCTTCATTTAGAAAAATGATCACCCCTGGCCAAGTGGCTCAGTTGGTTGGAGCATCGTCCTGTATACCAGAAAGGTTGTGGGTTTGATTCCCCATCCTGGCACATATAGGAGACAGTCCTCTCTCTAAAAATCAATAAACATATCCTTGGGTGAGGATGGATAGGTGGGTGGATAGATACTTTGGAAGTTTAACTGCCAGTCAAAAGAAGATACAAAAATTTCAGGAATTTAATTTTTATAAAATGGCATTGTTTCTTGAATAAGAGTACCATATCATGTACAATTGATTGGTCCTTGTGTCTGAAGACTTTTCACTATAGAGCAAAGAATCAAGAGAAAACCTAATTAATTAGTGAATGATAACTGTCAATACATCATTTACTTTTACTAATAATATTTGAGAGTGACTGGAGTCTCTTCCATCCGGAAGAGACTGAAACATCTTTAAAGCAATTTAAGGTCTACAAAGGAAAAAGCCTCTTTTAGTAACAAAATGGTTCAAGAAGTTTGTTTCCTTCAGAACTGAAAACTGTCATAGGATCTCTGCAGTGTTTCATAAGTTATCGTTTCTATTCAACAACTGTCATACTCAGTTTTTTAAAAACAAGGAGGATAAATATACAAACACTCCTTTATATTTAATTCATTTACTTAAAATTTGAATTTACTTGTAAGTGGGAAGATTGTGGTTTCCAGGTTTAAGTTATTGGGTAAAGGATACAGATTATTTTAAAAAATAAATAGTCTTAATATCTATGTTTTTATATATATACTGCCAGTCTACTCAGATAGCTCTAGTTTTGAACCCTTTCATGCTATGAACCATTGCTTTTTAGAAAGCTTTTAAATCCTGCTTTTCTTCTGTCATGTATATTAGGTAGTCTGAGTTCAATTTTAATAGTTTTTTTAGTTCTTCAAACAATAAAAAATATTAGTGAACATTTCTAATTTTGCTATTTCTCTCATGAAGACTAGACATTTTAATGATGTTTAGTTAATTTCTTGTACACTTTTAAGCTATGATCTATGGAAAGTTATAGGACCATAAAATGCAATTAGTGCCTAATGTTTGCATGTATTTACTTATTTATTTATTTGAATTTACTGAGGTGACACTGGTTAATAAAATTATATAGGTTTCCGGTGTACAATTTTATAACACATCATCTGTATATTGTATTATGTGTTCACCACCCCAAGTCAAGTCTCCTTCCATCACCATATATTCTTCCTTTATCATCTTCTACCTCCCTCCACTTTCCCCTTGGTAATCGCCATGCTGTTGTTTGTGTCTATGAGATTTTTTTAATCCCTTTATCCTTTTCACCCAGCCCCCCAAACCTCCTCCCCTCTGACATTTGTCAGTCTGTTCTCTGTTATCTATGAATCTGTTTCTATTTTGTTTTTTAGTTTTTTTGTTCATTAGATTCCACATATAAGAAAAATCATATGGTACTTGTCTTTCTCTGACTTATTTCACTTAGCATAATACTCTCCAGGTCCATCTGTACTTTTGCAAAAGTAAGAATCCCTACTTTTTATGGCCTAGTAGTATTCCATTGTGTACTGCTATTTTATCCACTTACCCCACTGATGGGCTTCTTCCAAGTCTTGGCTATTGTAAATAATGCTGCACTAAGCATAGAACATAGGGATGGGGGGTTTTTTGTTTTTTTTTCTTTTGTTCTGTTTTGTTTTTAGAGAGCAAGGGAAGGAGGAAGTCAGTCTCTCTCTCTCTCTCTCTCTCTCTCTCTCTCTCTCTCTCTCTCTCTCTCTCTCTCGACAGAGAAACATCAATTGGTTGCTTCTCCTGAAGCCTGACTGGGACCAGTCACACAACCTAGGCATGTGTCTTGATTGGAAATCGAACCAGTGACCTTTCTCTTTCGGGATGATGTCCAACCAACTGAGCTATGCTGGTCAAGGGCAATTCTATTGAATCGGTGTTTCAGTTTCTTAATATATACTCCTAGAGGTGGAATGGTGGTGGATTGTAAGGCAGTTCCATTTTTAATTTTTTGAGGTAGCTCCCTACTGCTTTCCTCAATGGCTGCATGAATCTGCATTCCCACCAGTAGTGCAAAAGGGTTCCTTTTTTCCCCCACGTCTTCACCCACACTTGTTGATTTATTGATAGCCATTCTGACAAGTGTGGGGTGATACTTCATTGTGGTTTTAGTTTGCTTCTCTCTGATGGTTAGTGATATTGAGCATCTTTTCATATGTCTATTTACCATCTCTGTCTCCTCTTTGGGTAAGTGTCTGTTCAGATCCTCTGACCATTTTTTTAATTGGATTGTTTGTTCATTTGTTTTTGGTGTCGCATTGTATAAGTTCTTTATAAATTTTGGATAGTAACCCCTTATGTGATGTGTTACTGGTGAACATGTTTTCCCATTCAGTAGGCTTTTTTTTTATTTTGTTGATGGTTTCCTTTGCTGTGCAAAAACTTTTTAGTACGATGTAGTCTTTTCTTACTAATTAATTAATTAATTAATAGTTTTTCCCCTTGCCCTAGACAATATATCAGAAAAAATATTGCTACAAGAAATGTCCAAGATTTTACTGCCTGTATTTTCTTCCAGGATTTTTGTGGTTTAAGTCCAACGTTTAAACCTTTAATTCATTTGAATTTAATCTTGTATATGGTGTAAGCAGGTGTCTAGTTTTACTTTTTTGGAAGTCTCTGTCCAGTTTCCTAACATCATTAATAAATAAATTGTCTTTGCCTCATTGTATGTTCATGCCTCCTATGACAATTATTACTTGTCCATAAAGTCGTGGAATTATTTCTGGGTTCTCTATCCTGTTCCATTGGTCTATATATGTCTGTTTTTATGCCAATATCATGCTGTTTTGTTTATTGTGGCCTTGTAGTATAGTATAACAAGTAGCATGATTCCTCCAACTTTGTTCTTCTTATTCAAGATTGCTGTGGCTATTTGGGTTTTTTTTTTTTTTTGTGGTTCCATGTAAACTTCTGGAATGTTTTTTTTTTTTAGTTCTGTGAAATACATCATTGGTATTTTGATAGGAATTATTTTGAATCTATAGATTGCTTTGCTTTGGGTAGTATGGACATTTTAATGATGTTTTTCCTATGCTTGAACATGGTGTATGCTTCCACTTATTTTTATCTTTTTCAGTTTCTTTTTTCAGTGTCTTATAATTTTCTGAGTGCAGGTCTTTTAAATCCTTAGTTAAATTTATTTCTAGGTGTTTTATTTTTATGTAGTTTTAAATGAGATTGTTTTCTTAGCTTCTCTTTCTGATGGTTCATTATCGGTGTATAAAACCGCAACTGATTTCTGGATATTAATTTTGTATCCTGCTACTTTCCTGAATTCATTTATCAATTCTTTTAGTTTTTTGGTGGAATCTTTAGGGTTCTGTATATACAGTATCATGTCATCTGCAAATAATGACAGTTTTACTTTTTCCTTTTCAGTTTGGGTGCCTTTTATTTCTTCTTGTCTGATTGCTGTGGCTGGGACTTCTAGTACCATGTGGACTAAGAGTGTTGAAAGTGGACATCCTTTGATTCACAGGCCAGTGCTCAGTCTACTGAGCCACATCAGCCAGAGCTTGGAAATCCTTGTCTTGTTCCTAATCTTAAGGGAAATGCTTTTAGTTTTTGCCCATTGAGTATGATATGTTGGGTTTATCAAATAATGGCCTTTTAACATTTAGGTATGTTTCTTCTATTCCCACTTAGAGTTTTTATCATAAATGGGTGCTGGATTTTATCAAATGCTTTTTTTGCATTTATTAATATGATATTGTGGTTTTTATCCTTCATTTGGTTTATGTGGTGTGTCACATTTATTGATTTGCACCAACCTTGCATCCCAGAATAAATTCCATTTGATGATGATATGTGATCTTTTTGATATATTGCTATATTTGGTTTGCTTATATTTTAGTGATGATTTTAGCATCTATGTTCATCAGGGCTATTAGCCTATTATTTTCTTTCTTGGTGTCTTTATCTGGTTTTGGAATTAGGATAATGCTGGCCTTGTAAAATGAGCTTGGGATTCTTCTCTCCTCCTGACCTTTTTACATGAGAAGGATACGTGTTACCTTTTCTCTGAATGTTTGGTAAAATTCACTTGTGAAGTCATTGGTTCAGGACTTTTATTTATTTGGGAATATTTTGTCTATTGCCTCAGTTTCATTAGTTGCAACTTGTCTGTTCAGGGATGTCCCTTGTATAGGTTGTGTGGGCCCTCTCATTGTAATTGAGTCTTGATTGCTGTTGGCCCTTTAATGTGTGGGGTTGTCCCTCAGGCTTGTTTACGGTGCGAATCAACCCTGACCACACTGTAGGAGCTGCTGTGCAGGTGCTAACCACGTGAAGCAGAATTTGCCTCATAATGATCTGCTGTCTGCCAAGTGTCCCTTTGGATTTGCCTCTTGTGACACTAATTGTATCCTTCTCTGATGTCTGAAGCTGGCCACTGAGCATGGTGGTTCTGTGGCCTCTTGGGAGGGATTCTACTGCAGGCCAATGTCAGATGTTGCTTGTGACTGGTCCTCGGCAATCTGTTTGGAGCTACAAAGTGAGCTAAAGTTTTTGGCTGCCTTGCTGGGCCTGTGTATTCAGGGGAATGACCAAGCTGTGTATCTAGTCTGATTTTTACTAGCACTGGGCCCAGGGTCAGTTCAGCTAAAAACCCCAGGCACCCCAAGACCTTCCTGTACCTGCTGTTGGCCTATTAGGTTCACCATTGAAAGAACTTCTGTTGGTACTCGAGTTGCATGAGGTAGGTTCTTAGTGAGTCACTAGGGGGGTGAATGATGATCACCAAATTGATTCAGGTTCAAACTCAGTGCCAGTGCTGGGTTTGAGGCCACTCAGTAAATATCTCAGGGGATATGAAATCTAGCTGCGTTCCTTGGGTGCTTTCACACCTTTGTGGGGGGGTGGGGTCTTGAGCATCATTAGGGTGAGGCCAGCAACATTTATCCGGCCCAGACAGACCAATATTTGGCCATTGGGAAGGAGGGCTCTGTGGTGGGCAGTTGGGCGAGGGAAGAATAGCCCTGTCCCTAGAGCCACACCACTCAGTCTGTCTCAGATTCTGCCAGAAGCCCAATCTCATCATGCCAGGGCCACCAGGAGCTGGGAGGATGAGGCTAGTGACCTGAGTCATACTCCTCAGTCTGTCCCATATTCTGCCCAGACTTGGCAGAGTGGAGCCACCAGGAATCAGGAAGGTTGGGCCACGAGGAGCCTAGAAAGTGGGGCTAGCAGATCCCTGATGAGGGTGCGGTGCCAGTTAGGTTCGTGGGAAAGAAGGAGCAGTGGCCCCCATCACAAAGCCATACAACTCAGTCATTGACACCCTCAGAGTCTGTCCAGTCCTCTGTACCCCCAACCAGACAGCTGATTCCTCAGCGTGGTGCAGGCTTCTTCACAGGGTGGGGCAACAGGGAGTCCAGAGGGTGGGACTATTGAATTCTCCCAGGCTGATGCCGGTGAAGGGGTATACTCCATCCAAGAACGATGGTGTCTTCACTGTGGGAGAGATACAGCACAGATGTCCTGGTGGCATTTCTTCAGCTCTCTCCCTGAGCCATAGCCTCAGTCTGTCTTCACGTGACTCTAGTGATCTTTGCCCTCCCTTCATCAGCGACCAGGGTGAGTGTCTGCAAACCAGATTTTGTTTGTTGGCACTTTAAGAGGGCCCCTGTGTCTCTAGTGGACTCCCATGTCTCCCTGGTGGACAGAATATCTGCTGATTTTCACATAGAGGTGTTATGTGAGCACCTCTTCCCAGTGCTGCTGCTCTGGGCTGGGGAGCCCAGCTTGACGTTGAGACACCATGAGTACTGAATATTTGCATATTTGCTTCTTGGGGAACCTTTGCACTTGAGATATTTTTCCAGAATCTTAGCTGCTGCCTGTTGTTCAGCCCTTTTGGTGTCTCCATTCCTCCTACCAGTCTTTATGTGGCTTCATCTGTAAGTCCTTGGTTATGAGACTTCTCTTCAGCTAGTCTTCAGTTGGTTATTTAGGTAGATTGCTGTATATTTTAGTTGTAATTCCCATTTGGTTTTGGGAGGAGGTGAGTGTAGTTTCCACCTAATCGGCTGCTGTCTTGGATTGACCATCTTGCTAATGTTTTATTTAAATACAGTGGATAAAGTACTGAATATTTGCATAAAATAACATTAGTTACAAATTTATGCTATATTAAGTAGATTTATATAATTCCTCTGCTTTGGTATTGGAATTACCATAATAGAATTTTATGTTTTTGTGGTTTGAGTTGTCAAGAATCAATTTTTTGTGCATATTTGTGTTTTCTTTTGAACAGAAAAGTTGCCATAAAAGTTGCTTCAACCTCATTTCTTGGTATTTTTTTTCCTGTAGATTTTTTAAAAACAGGATTAATATGTAGAAGATTATGGTGGCTCTTCCCTTTTGCTCTTAACTATTTTTTATAAGCAATGTGAATCAGCCATTGCTCACAGGCAAGTTTCAGGGTGTTGTGTGTGCACATGCGCGTTCACTAATCTGTTCTTCGCACTGCTTAAGTTTACGTTCGTTTTCTCGACGTCGGTTGTGTTGCAAGTAATAACCTTTTTTTGTCTTGAAGCTTATTATTTTTTATTTCTTTGCTTTTTCACTGTGCTACCCTTTGCTGCTCTAGTTAGAACAGTTCACGGCTTTATTTTTTTCTACAAAAGTCTTTTAAAAAATGCTTTGGCTATGTTACTAAATTTTTCTGTCCTATTAAATTTTACCATTAAAATATACCCTATATGGTGGTAGCCAGAGGGGAGCAGGGTTTGGAGGATTGGGTGAGAGAGGTGAAGGGTCTTAGAAGTACAAATTGGTAGTTATAAAATAGCCATGGTGAGGGATGTAAAATACAGCATAGGGAATGTAGTCAGTGATATTGTAATAACTATGAATACTGTCAGTTCCCGAAGAGGGGACACTTTGTACAGTATGTGGTTGTCTAAACTATGCTGTACATCTGCAACTAATACACAATGATACTAAATGTCAACTAATGGAAAAATAAAACATTTCTACAAAAAGGATTGTTAGCTTTATTAATATAAGGGCAAAGTTCTTAGATTATGTTTTTTTCTTACGTATTTAATAAGTTGGTATGGATTGCTGACGTTAGCGTAGTTATTAGAGTACATGAAAAGTGAATTTTCTTTTTAAATCAGTATTACAGCTGTATTACAAGTAGTATTACAGTATGCAGATTTGACAAAATTACATATAAATTTCAGTTTTGAACAACCTATTGGTAGTTTCAAGTAATTCAAGTTGGGAGATTCACTTAAAGCTTTGGATTTAGCTTTTTACATTCACATTACCTAAGGACATAGGTATATCCATAAGGGGAAAAGTGATAAGAATGGTGGTTGGAAAGAGTCAAGGTACAGTAAATAATTTGATTTCTATGTGCCATTCAAATATAAGAATTTTTTAAGTTTACTATGTATAGCACTCAATAAGGAAAAAAGGCTTTTATATGTTCACTATATAGAGTAAGTTAATGAGGCCGAGGGAGTTTACAAGGTTTGTGAACCAGAATATAATTTGTTAAAAGTTTAACATACTTGTATGTTAAAATACTGTTTGTAAGTATGTTTTCCCTAAGATCCTACTATTCTGTCAGTGTTATTGATTGGCTTAGCCTATGTATTTCAGTGTAATTTTTATTTAATAACAGGGTTATATAAACTCTTAGTTGTTATTCTATAACAGGATGTTAAACTCCCTAAGTAACATGACTATTGCAAAAGTTAGTAGAGGGAGGACAATTCTTAATAATCAAAATAATGCTAATTGACCTATTTTTCTTCTGCTTTTTTCTGCTATTTTCTTCTAGTTTGCTATATATTTTTTCCAAGCAGAAGTATTTACTTGAAACAAATACGAATTTGTTATGTTCTGCTAAAATAGCTGATACGTCATCTTTAGCAAATGCACAACAATGTATATTTTTACTTCTCCATGCTGGTCACTGTTTTTATCCTGTAAAAAAAAATCACCTCTAAAATAAAATTCTTCCATGGAATTTGACAGTTTTATTTGCTTATCTTAGTTGTAGACCAATGAAAAAAGGTAATGAGATGTTGAACCATGTGACTCTAGAGGGGCAGAGGTGGTGATTCTCTGAATGCCTTGTAGAGATTATTTGAGACACTGTATTTTGGAACTTTATGTATGTATTTATTGGCCTAGAATGCCTTTCCATTAGTAGTACAGTTATCCCGTGCATGCAGAATCGGAGTAACAGAAGATGCATGAACATTTTCATCAATAAAATGGCACTGACCTTTCCAGCTTGCACTTTGAGTAGTTCGCATGTAATTCATTCATTTGCTTTTATGATGCTGGCTGAATAATTTTTATTAATGTTTTTATAAAGATGCAGTGATCTATTTTTATAACATTAGATTTCTAATGTCAGTCCTTTGAAAGAATATCAGTTATTGAAAGAGTAACCTTAAAATTTTTGATTGATAGAAATGAAGCACCATTCAACTGTTACGAGTATCAATGTTTAGAAATTTATGAGATGAGCATTTAGAGTTTGAGTTGTGATTACAAAAACTGAGACTGCACCTTTAAAGTATTTTGAGTATATGCTTTTAGTACAATTTTATTACAGTTTTGTAAAACTATAACAGTTTAATACCAACAGCTTGTATTACCAACTGCTGATTTTTTTTTCTTTTAATAATATGCTGAATGTAGATAAAGATGACCTCTCCCCAACTACTGAGGTTTGGGATGTAGACCAGGGGCTAATAAGTAAACTGAAGGAACAGTACAAGAAGGAACGAAAGGGGAAGAAAGGGGTGAAGAGTAAGTGCAGACTCTCTTATTTTTGTATGACAATCTTTGAGAAAAAAATTCTTCAATTTTGGTTTTGCGTGTGTGTGTGTGTGTGTGTGTGGTTTTTTGTTTCACAAAGGGGACAACTAACTTTAAACTTTGTTGTATGGTTGAAATTTATTTGAATATAATTTAGGATGTGTTAATGATCAAGTGAAAAATCATTTTAAATATGTAGATAAGAATAAAGGAAAGTTTTCAAAGATTTTTTTTTTTTTTGGTAAGCTTTAAAAGTTTACTAAATTATAAGAAATAATGGCCTTGGAATTAAAAATAATAGAAATTTGTTTAAAAAGGAGAAAATATAAATTTCTTAATGTTTGTTATATAAGGATTATAGCTATATCCAAATTGTAGCCAGGCTACATTTTGGAATTATGAATAGGAAAGTCTTCTCCATAATCTTTTCCATAATTTTTGCCTTCTAGCCTTAATATAATCACAAATAGCAGCAGGAAAAAAACAATTTCTTGCCTGGGTAGTATTTTCTTCGCTACTCTGATAGAGGAAGGCCAGAGGGGAGGGCATTGGAGGCCATAGAATTTATTTGGTTAATAGTTGAGTGTCTTTTGTTGCCTTGATTTTTTTTTTCTAATACGTGTATCCTGTAAAAGTATAAATTTAGCTATAGCACCTCTCAAAACAGTAATTCATTTTATTTTGTGAATCAAACTTTAAAAAGCCACATGAAAAATATATTCAGACCTGTCTGAATATGCAGGATGAAGTGGAGAAACTTGAAACTTATTTTTGAAAAACTTCCTTTTTAACTGGCCATTGATTCCTCTTAGTTTGTTTGTTTTGTTTTGTTTTTTTTTTACTATCAAGGAGAAAACAGTGGATGACAAAGACAGAAACCATATAGACATTCTTTCATATTCCTTTTTCTGTGATAAATAAATTAGTTTATAATATGGCAGGTGGAATGAAAAATGGTGTAAGTCTCCTTTAGTAAAACTTTTTCTCAGTGGTTTAATTTATTGTGGAAGCCAGTAAGTGCAGTTTTGGGGATTTATCTGTCACATAATTTTCTTTTATAACTTTATGCTAATTTATGTTATTGCATGTGAATAAAAAGAAACTATTCTTAGCTTTAAGAAGTTTCAGACTATATGGTGAATTGCTTATTTTAAAACTTTTAATGCTGGGCAGAGGCTGGGTTCAGCTCTAACATCACTTACCTATATATTTCATGCATGTTGAGGATAAAAGTACTTTTGCATGATTAACTATTTTAATAGAGACACAATGTTATTAATTTTAGGGGTTAAGTCTTTTTTTGAAAGAAATGAAGTAGCTTAACTTAATATTACATTAGTTATTTTATGTGTTATTCATAAATTGACTTACCTATCAAAGGTTTCTTCAGATAATGTTGCTTTTAATTACAATACCTCCTTTTTTCCTGATGGAATATAATTAGATCTATGACTTTCTGAAGTGTAGAAATGAGATGTACATCAATTTAAGGTTTCTTATTTGAAGATTTTAAAGTTTCTTAAAAAATGTTTCTTTATTTAAAAACATGCCTGTTTAAGAAATACTAGAAATAGATAAACTGAAATAAAATTTAAAATCCTCATAAAATTTTAATTTCTTTAATTTTCCATTATTGGATCATGGTATATAAAGTTTTGTTATTTTCCTACTTCGCTAACAACTTAAAGGAAACATCATTTTATATCAACAAATAGTCCTCTGTGTAATGTTTTCAGTTTAAAAAAACACAAGCTACCTTGTTGTTAAAAAGAATATTGGAAAACCTGGTATCTTAAATGAGTAAACAAGAACTGCTGTGATTAAATCAGAAGCAAGGGGACCTAGGAGCCATGCCTTAAGGTTCTCATGTCTCAATATGATTTTAATATCCAGAAGTATATTCAGCCAACCCCCTTTAATTTTGACTTTGTATCTGTTTTTTTAAGTGCCTATTATAATCTTTGCCTGTTATAATCATAAATATAACACACTTGTTGTTCAGACAGTATAAGAAGTATACAGAAACATAAAGAGCACTGGCTGATATGGCTGTATTGGTTGGAGCATTGTCCTGTAAACTGAAAGGTCACAGGTTCTATTCACTGTCAGGGTACATTCCTGGGTTGGGGTTTGGTGTCCCCAGTTGAGGTGCATGCAAGAGGCAACTGACCAGTGTTTCTTCTCACACATTGATGTTTGTCTTTCTCCATTCCCCTCTCTCTAAAATCAGTGAGCATGTCCTTGGATGAAGATTTTTAAAAAAGAAAGAGAAACTCAGCCCTAGCTGGTTTGGGTCAGTGGATTGAGTGTCAGCCTGTGAACAAAAGGGTCGCCGGTTTGATTCCCAGTCAGGGCACATGCCTGGGTTGCAGGCCAGGTCCCCAATAGAGGGGGCACACAAGAGGCAACCACACATTGATGTTTCTCTTCCTCTCTTTCTCCCTCCCTTCCCTCTCTAGAAAATAAAAAAAATCTTTTTTTAAAAAAACAACCAATGAATGCATAATTAAGTGGAACAACAAAATCAGTGTCTCCTCTCTCCTATCTGTCTCTAAAATCAATAAATTTTAAAAATTAAAAGAAAAAGTCAAAATCATCTGCAGTTCTACCACTTAGATATTAGTATTTGGCATGGCATATATCTAAGTCTGTTTATACATAGTCTCCTTTTTAATTTTTTCTATAAGAATATCACATTTTTTTAAATCAAGAGGGAGGGAGAGAAACATTCATCTGTTGTTCCATTTATTTATGCATTCATCAGTTGATTCTTGTACATGCCCTGACCAGGGATTGAACCTGCAACCTTGGTTAATCAAGACAGCACTCCAACCGAGTTATCCATCCAGGACTATCATATTATTTTTATCTCATTATTTCCTACTTAGTTTTATAGTCATTTTAAATAAAATAAAATTTTAGTAGTTACATAGTATATTTTATTGATTTAGCCTAGCCTCCATTAGTTAATCTTTTGGAATATTTCTCATATTTAATGTTTTTGTAAACAACAGTATCTTAAGATTACCTGTGTACTTAGATATAAAGATGAGGTTTCCAACAAAGTATCTCAGGAATGAATTAGGAAATAATGTTTTTTTCTTTTTACACTTTCTTTGTGAATTTAGATAGATAAAAACTTTCTCCTTTTGAATATAGAATTCAATAAGAAAATAATGGCTTTGTTGGTATGGGAGTAAAAGATAGAAAATTGTACTGCAACAATAATTAAAATAAAATTTAAAAAAAGAAAAGAATGGCTTTGAATCCCTGCCGTAGAGAAAACACTCAAGGAAATTAAAAAATAATAATTTTTTAAATTGATGGATCATAAACTTCAAATGGTTAGATACTATTTCACATAAAAAGAGAATTCATAAATTTTCTTAGCATTCTTATTATCTATCTTACTGGTTTTTATTCTGATATTTGCCAGATGTAGCTTTGTATAGGTTAAAATAAATCATAAACTATAGCCTTTTGAATTTTTTCCCCTTTATTACAAAACGTTAATGAATCATACCTACTGGACCATAGCACTAAGTTTCTTTTGTCTTTTTTTTTAATGTCAACTTTTTTTTTAAAAGATTTTATTTATTTATTTTTAGAGAGGGGAAGGGAGGAAGAAAGAGAGAAACATCAATTTGTGGTTGCCTCTCATGTGGCACCCACTGAGGACCTGGCTTGCAACCCAGGCATGTGCCCTGACTGGGAAGTGAACCTGCGACCCTTTGGTTCTCAGCCTGTGCTCAATCCACCAGCTACATCAGCCAAGACCCATAGCACTAAGTTTCTATAGATTTTTTTCCCCAGCTTCTTAGGGGGAAGAAAATTATTTGCTAATAACTTGACCATACAGAATCAATCGATCTAATCCAATCTAAATACTCTTTTAATGGAAAGAAAAAAGTAGCAAGAATGTTGGCTTTTTAACTTTGTAAAGACTCAACCATGATTTGACTTTTAAATAGAAGGTCTTCCAAAATCAAGAGCTAAGAATCTAATACTTATCTTCTGTTCATTCTACTCTACCCTTCTTTTTTTCACACCTGTGGCAAAAGAAAATTACTTAAAGCGACAACCTTGCCTTGGATTATAGGTACAGTTCAGTATTAACTTCTTGCTAAATGTATAGTTAAGAGCTCCACTTTATTAATCAGTACTTCTAAAAGTCAAGACCATGAAACTGAACAGATTCGATGTAGTTATTTGATCTCAGGCTTAAAAGAGTTAAGCTTCCTTTTCCTTTTAACTTTCACATATATATATAATTTTAAACTTAAGAAAAAGCTGCAAGAATAGTACAAAGAAGAATTACATGTACTTTTCATCCAGGTTTCTCAAATATTCACATTTTACCATATTTCCTTTATCCTTTTTTCTGTGTAAATATATACATTTATTATTTTGAACAGTTCAGAAAACTGAGTGTTTTTAGTCATGTTGCTTCTTAAATGCTTTAAAGTATGTTACCTGAACACTCAGTCATTCTCCCATCCAAGTACTAACCAGGCCCGACCCTGCTTAGCTTCTGAGATCAGACGAGATCGGGCGCGTTCAGGGTGGTATGGCCGTAGACGTCACTCAGTCATTCTCTTACATGACCAGAGTACAACAATTGAAAGTCAGGAAATTAACAGTGATGCAATAGTGTTATCTAGCCTAAACCTCAGTTTTCTTTCAGTTTTTAATAATTTCTAAGCTTTCTGTAATTGAGGAAGGAAGTGAGAGGCAAGTTCTAAATTGATTTTCTTAAAATCTTGGTTTGGTAAGATTTTTTTAGCTTTCTATAATCTCCATTTTTCCTGTATTTTTTAAAAGATTTTATTTATTTCCAGAGATAGGGGAAGGAAGAGAAATATCAGTGTGTGGTTGCCTCCTGCAGCCCCCAACTGGGGACCTGGCCTCCAACCCAGGCACATGCCTTGACTGGGAATCAAATTGGCAACCCTTTGCTTCACAGGCTGGCACTCAATCCACTGAGCCACACCAGCCAGGGCCAGTTTTGCTGTATTTTATATCATAAAATATGTAAATCAAAATCAATAACTGTTAAAAATCACACCATGATTTGAAGTAAGCACAAAGCATCTGAAATCTAGAGTCTCTAGAATATTAGGGAGGAGTTTAAAATAAGACTTCCTTTGATATTGTCTATTTCACTTTTTAATATGGAAAGTTTAAATTGTCATGTTTTTCTTTGATAGATGCTCTTATTCTTATGACTTATTACTCCTGTGTTATTTTATACCTGTAAAGTTGAGTCTTATTAAGAAAATTAGATTCATTTCCTTCAAAAGATATAGAGACTTTTCCCATTTCAAAGATTTATATTCTGAGAATTTGCATGTTAGTGATATTCTTAGTGATGAACTTGTCTTAGTGTTCCTAATAATTCTAATTTATCTCAACTTTTCTTTATTTTCCATATATATATAGTATATGACTTATCTGTCATTCCTCCTCTTTCCTTCACTGGTATTACAGAATTACTATACATTTCTGACTTGATTATCAATACATTGGAAAAGGGAAGATTTAAATTTTTTAGTACTTCTTTTAATATAAATTGTAAATGAGTATCCCTGGATCATTTTCCAGTTTAAGTGTAACTTTAGTTCAAATATCTGTTTATTAGGCATTTTAATACATTTAAGGAGAAATTATTCCTTTGTAGCAGTAACTTCCAGTGGGCTTTAAGAATCACCATGGCACTCACTATAAAATATCTTTAAGCTGCTTTATTTTAGGAGAGGGGTATAAATTTAAAGAGCCCATACACTGTTCAGTATTCTCTCCTGTATCAAATGAAAGACAAGAACACAATTGTTTCATAACAAGAGGATATTATTTTTAGCTAAGAGATGCAGTTCTTTTATATTCCTGGCTTTAATTTCACACTTTTAAAACAGACAATTCAGTTCTTCAACTCATATATTTTTGCAGACCTAACAGACATGACATAACTAAATCCTTATTCTAAAATAAACTTTTCCAAATTGCCAGCTAACAGTTGATTACAATTCAGAGTATATGGTTGATTAACACAGTGAAGGAACATTTGAGAAAGGGAAAACATTAGATTCAGTAAAAAAAGAACTGTTTAGAATAATAGAGTGTACAGAAAGATAAATTTCATAGGTCAAGAGTGTGTATGAGCCCTGGCTGGTGTAGCTCAGTGGATTGAGCGTGGGCTGCGAACCAAAGCATCGCAGGTTCGATTCCCAGTCAGGGCACATGCCTGGGTTGCAGGCCATGGCCCCAGCAACCGCACATTGATGTTTCTCTCTCTCTTTCTCCCTCCCTTCCTTCTCTAAAAATAAATAAAATTTAAAAAAAAATTCTTAAAAAAAAAGAGTATGTGTGTGGGTTTAGATTTATTAAAATACTTAACACAACAGTTGTTAGTCCACATAGTTCGCTTACACATGGCATAATTAGTATGTGTTTTGTTGTCCTATAATCTAGAGGATTTGTATAGACTTGGTGGTTATGGTTAAGAGGTAGGTGGGTTGTGTCATAATTCATAATAGTAAAAAAATGTTTTGCTATAAAAATCAGAAAAGGTACTCTCTTTCTATAGATTCCAGCAATAATTGAAAATCAATTTTTGTCTTCAATTACATCCCTGAATATTTTTGTAATTTTATCAAGGGAGACCCAATAAAACCCAGAATCTGTTTATTGAAAATTGTGTATTTATTCTTACATGTTTAAACTTTAGTCACCTTCAAAGTACTCTCCAGTTTATGCAGTATACCTGTCAGGATCATTTTTTCTACTGCTCAAAAACAGTTTTTGAACTCATCGATTTTAATGTCTTTTAGTGCCTTTGCCGAGTTTTTTTGTTTGTTTTACCTCTTCCACATCAGCAAAACATTTCCGTTTAAGGACATTTTTCGTCTGGGGAAACAAAAAAAGTTGCTTGGGATGAGATCTGGTGAATAGGGAGGGCAGGACAACAGGGGTCATGCCGTTTTGGGTCAAAAACTGACACTCAGCGCCATGTGGGCAGGTGCACTAAAAATTCACCCTTTGTGAAATGGGCAGGTTGAAAGAGTCTTCAGAAAATATTCACTGAAGCCAAATGCAGCCTCTCACAACAATGTGAGCTGGTACACTGATACAGGTGGGTTCCCACCTAGTGGGGGGAAGCCTGTCTTGTAAGGGGCCTGCCCTCTAGAAAATGATTCTAGTTTTCTTTTAGTCCCCTGTCATATGTTATTCTATTATATACCATTATAATTTTTGTATTTCTAATGACAGTTTTAATTTTTTATTTTTTTTACATTCATTTAGACTATTGGGTAGATTTAAAAAGAAAATGAAGATATATTAAATGTACAGTTGAAAGATGCTCCACCAAGTAGGTGCTAAGATAAGGAAGGCTGTTATATCTGCTTTAATCAGTTAGCAGTTTTTGAGAAAAATTAAAGCAGGAACTTTCCATCTTTTCTTAAATTTGACATTATGTTACACAGAGGCTGTTTGACTGTAGTATGCAAAAATAATAATTATTATAATTACAAATTTGGGACCCCAAGGTTGAACAATAACTTTATGTTGCCTCTGACTTTTCTTCCATATCTTCCAGTCAACTTCACATTATCTGTAATGACAAAACTTTTCTTGTCTGTATTGTACGATATTGACATTAGCTCTTATATGATGAAATTACTTATAAGATAATATCTAATAAAGTCAAATTTTATGGTATATGCAAGTATAAGAGTGAGCAAGGAGAAATCAACAAGGCTTCAGAGAGGAGATGGAACTGGTTTGGAGGATTGGGTAGAATTGTGATAGACCAAGGTGCATGCTAGAGGGTACGAACTTCTGTGTCTGTGTGTGCAGGCGCACATGTTTGTGTATGTGTTGGAAGTATTCTCACCTTTGCGAGGTATAGGTGAAGACAGATAGGACAAAATAGGGGAGATACAAACTGGGCGAGTATTGATACTGTGGGAAAACTGCTTTAACTTGGAAAATTAGGGAGATTTGTGTTGTGGAGCCTTAAAAGGTGAAGTTAGATAGGAGAAATAGAATCAGATCATGAAGTGCGTGCATGCAAGGTGAGTACAAGATTTTATTTAGTCTTAATCCAAAGAATGTTGAAGTACCAGTTGTGGTTTGTGAGCGGGGGAGATACAATAAATGTGATCTTCAAATTTGGTTAGAGACAAAGCTGGGAGACAGGAAACCACTTAGGAATCTGTTACAGTGGTTTCATAAGAATGAAAGCTTTGATTAGAATAAAATAAAGATTAATCTGAAGAGTAATTAATTTAAGACAAGCTTTTAAAAACAGCCCCTCTTGCCATTTTATAAGTTAAAGATGAATTGTTGGGATGTCGTTGCAGAATTTTAAGAACAGAAGAGAAATCAATGATTATTACACTCATAAGTGGACAAGTTATAAAAGAGAGCTATTTTGTGAGAAAGGATAGCGTTTATTTTCTTTCGTGTTGATTTAACTGATGGTTAGACATTCAGTTGGGAGTATTTTATTAGAGAATTTGTTTACAGTTACTTCATTGTCAGAGGGAAAATCCTCAGATAATACCATTATAATTATTTTAGAAAATTAATGATTACATAGCAGTCTAATTAGTCCATTAATGTTGACACAAGTAAATATATGTAATTCATAATGTGTTACCTTAGACTGTCCTAGTTTAATCGTTTTTACTTTATATTGACTATACAGCATTTTCTTTTGTCTTATTTTTTCTGACATTCTTAGAACTATTTTCTTTCAAAATACATAAGAGAAATGGGACTCTTGTCATTTCTGAAGTTGAAAGTTAAAGCGATCCCACAATACTGCAGGTGCTTTTTAGGTTTTCTACTTTGGCTTGAAATTCTCCCTTTAAATTTATGGCCTGTGCTTTTCAAACTGTTATGAGTGAATCAGGTTTTTCAAATTTGGGAAGAGTGAAAAATCATTTTGAGAACAATTATAGTTGGTTTGTTAATGACAGATCTGTGTAAAGGTGGTAGGAAAATTTCCACATAAACACCAGGAAAAGTTAATCATTATTGCACCATTAAGAAAAATCATTTGTGCCCTGGCTGGCGTAGCTCAGTGGATTGAGCGCGGGCTGCGAACCAGGCATCACAGGTTCGATTCCCAGTCAGGGCACATGCCTAGGTTGCAGGCCATGTCCCCCAGCAACCGCACATTGATGTTTCTCTCTCTCTCCCTCTCCCTTCCCTCTCTAAAAATAAATAAATAAAATATTTAAAAAGAAAAGAAAATTCATTTGTAGTTAATTTCTTTGTTAATTTTTCAAAGTAGTGAATTAATTTGGAAAAACCTCAAAGTTTATTCTTTGCTGTTAAATATTAACCTTAACACCAAAACTTCTTACTGTTTTAATGGTACCTTCTGTATCTGTGAGCTTATAGAACTTGGGTTGAATGATAGAAGGTTCAATTCTATGTATATGAAAGCAGTGGATATGTATACATATTTATACATTCACAGAAATAGTGAATATTTTAAATATTTAAATCATTCCAGTATTTTGAGGGATGTCATGGAAAATTGAAGGCATCTTTAATTATCTGACATTTTTGTAACTGGAACTTCTTAAAAATCTTGTGTTGTTAGTAAATTGGTTTCAAAGGCTGTGAGCAAGTTAAAGGGTAGCCATTGAATGAACCCCTACTGCTGACATTAATATACAGAGGTCAACAGAACAACTCTCTACAACATTGTAGCTAACCTGCCTCAAATCCCTTCAGGATCATTAATCAGTCTAGGTCATCCTCTACTAGATTGAGCAAAATTTAGCTACCATTTTATTCACATTGCAGAAGACCTTAATTCCAAGTCACATTTCCTTAATATTATAAATTTGCAAGTCTTTTAAAGTGCTGAAGATCAGCTTAAATGATATGCAGATAATATGCTGGGGAAGCTCATTATGTAATTGTCTTAGGGATTTTTGAAATTTTTGGCTTTTTATGTCTTTATGTTTTGTTTCTGTCTTTAATGTTAGATGGAATTGTTTCTATCACAGGGGTCAATTCAGAGTACATCTCGGAAATCTAACTGTAGATTACAGATTTAGTAACAGGAAAATAGCAGATTTAAAAGTCATTTTAGAATAAGGAAGCATCATTATTCTTTAACTTTCTACCATGTATATATACTACTTGGTAATGAAACTAGAAGTATGTAGGAAATTAAAGTACTACTTAGGCTCCCTCCCTCCCTCCCCACCCCCCGCCAAAAGTGACTTGAGCTGGAGATAAATAGGTATACTTCAGTAATTTATAATTCTAGGCCCAGATAGTTAGAATTCTAAGTAATGAGACTGAATTCTTACCAAAGGCTTTTTGTGATATATGAGATATTTTTAAGATAATTCATTATGTAACAGTTTGACATACAGGTTGAATTTCATTGATGTTCCTGCATTTGCTATGTAAACTTGATGCACCAATCAAAATTTTTTTAGTATACCCTTTTCTCTTAGGAATTCTCTAGTAGTAGCACATTTTTCTTATACGTAAAGTTAAATAATTTTACCTTTTTCCCTTATTCATATCTGCAGTGCAGATGTGAAAATTACAGATTATGGTAAGAAATAATAAAACATTAAAGCATGAAAAGTAAAGACAGTCCATTGATTTTTCCATATCTGTTTTCTACTGTTGATCTATTTTACTGTTTTACATCCGGAAGTATTTTCTAAAATGCACATAGCAACTCCATTATTTTATGTTATGCATTTCAGGTGGTTTAGCTTCTTTAGCTTTTGGTCTGTTTTACCAAATAATGTAGAGGCAAACTTGCTAAAATTTTTGTAGTTAGTGTTGTACATTTAAACTGCAGATTTTACACCTAAATCATTTTAGAGCTCTGTGTGCTGATGTGTGTGTGCTTTTTAGGGAAGAAAAATGTAAGTCAGTCATCTAACTCTCGGTGGCAGGAGGAGGAGATGGGGACATCAGCACAAAGCTCATTGCGCTTAAGAGTAAATTTTAGAATCTATTTTAAAAGATGCAAATTCCACTTCTATGTAGAGCTAAGGGGATATTAGAGTTCATAATCTTTTGGTTTTAGTGGCAACCTTCAACTTCATGCTTTCTTATTGCAGTCAATGTCATACCTCATTTTATAAAGAAAAATATATTTTCAAAGTAAGTTCTGTATTACAGTCTTTCAGACTACTTTTAGTAAAGGCTTAAGATAACACCATGTCAACACTGGTATAAATTGAATCAGTTATTGGGCTGTATTAATTTGTTCTCTAGGTTCGATAAAATTGGAGAAGAGTTTGATATGTAAGCTACAGGTTACATTGGTCATTAGTGTCCATAAAAAGGAGGATTTGTTACAAAAGTACAAAAAGAACCTTGTTGTAAGATCCCATTTTATAGACCCTAAAATTTCCATAAAGGGAAATGATCATATGACAATAGTATTTTTCAATTGCTTGATGAAATCTCTTAAGCTATTAATAAAGTATCATAATTTTCATCATTAAAAACTGCTTATAATAATTTTATTTTTCATTGAATTGCTAATGATATTTTTATGGTTATGTAAGATAATTACTATAAGTGATCATATTAACATTAATAAAATGAATTTATAGAATACAAATTAATTTTCTCTACAAGGAAACAAGGGTGAATAAATTGAATATTTACTGTGATTATCACATCCACAGTGGTGATGGGTGATTAGGGAAAGTAGAAATATAGCTTAAAAGATTTTTTTCATTTATATGTGTAATGAGTGCTAAGGGAGCAGCATAGCTTGTATATATATATGTATATATAGAGAAATATAGTCATATAACTAATTAGAAGTGGGTATAAATACTAACTTCTTGCTTAATGCAGTTAAACCTTAAACTCCAATAAAACTAGCCCATATAGGTCAGGCATTTCCCTTCACATGCTCCTAAATTGGTCAACAGCTGATCAGAAATATCTCTGTTAAAGGGATATGTAATAATGCAAAATAGTTTGTTACTATGTTAAAGTTATTTTATTAGGCTCTTATCAAGATTTTTGTTACTGAGTATAAAATTGCGAGTGGGAGGAATTATGGTATTTTGTGCTAACTTGTCTTATAAACAAATTATGGGCTTAAAAGAAAAATATATCCTTGTGCTTGCTAAAAATGCTTATAATGAGTATTATCAAATGAATTTTATATAATTGTTCTTAAACATAATTTCAGATTATTGATTTTATTGTTCTTAGATGCTTTGGTATTACCAATTATTGCATACTAGATATTGGTAGGAAGAATCAGTGCTACACATACTCAGATTCAGTAATCATTGAAAGATTAAATATGAGTATCCTTATGTAGATTTTCTATCAAATTTACTCTAGATCACTTGCTGACTTACAGCTCCATTTTAGCAGTGTTGTGTAGGACCTGATTTGAGTCAAAGTATATAGTGTACTTTGATACTATAACTTACTTTAATAAATAATAAAATAAGATGTTCTAAATATAGGTGAGTTTTACTTTTGCAGTATATATCTAGGAAAAGTTGACTTCTACAGTGTCTTCTCAGTTATTTTCAGTAGTATTTATGACAGACAAATTTCATTATTCCTGTTTTTATTTTTTGTAGTATATTAAATTTATATCATTATTCATAGGAGTTTTTGAAAATTGATAAATAGCTTGAATTTTTAATGAAATGTTTCCTTTTAAACTTGTTTATGAATTTTTAAATGTTTTGATGTGTTGAGTTGTTTTGTAACAATGACTTGTGTACTTTCCCTTTGCATTTTAAGATTAAAATTTTGCTTTCAAAGCATGTTTGAAATGATGCCAAAAATTATTGCTTGTACTATATCTGTTAGAGCAGAATATTTATTAGTATGGTTATTGTAATTATGGCAGTGTTTAATTTTAATTGCTCGAAGTAGTAGAAGTTCAATTTCAAATTCGGTAGTTAGTCGATTTAGATTAGTTATTTTATAAGTATCATGTAAATAAAAGGGAAGTTTAAATAAAACAGTTAAAGTCAAAGCTTGAATGCTGGAAGGCATTCTGAATATCACATGGATTAACCTTTTAAAGAAAGGAAATTGACATTGTTGGTGGTAGAACTGCCCTCTTTCTAGACCATTTACTGTTACTGGAGGAATCTGAGCAATTTAAGCCTTCATTTAAATGAAATGATACACTGTATACAGATGGAGACCATTTAATTTGAATGCTTATATTAATTTTTATTGTGGACTAGAATACCTAGCACTTGTAAGCAAATATGATGCAAAGCAAAAGGACTTCTCAACAATCTATAACACTTAAAAAATACTCTAGTTATAATTGTACCAAAGTGATAAGTGATATAAATAGACAAGAGTTTTGTGCCCCATCTCTCACCTTGGAATGATAGATCTAGTGTGCATTTATTTCTGGAAGATTATGTTACCATTTTTAAATAAATTTATTTATTATTAGGTAATAGGGTTTTTTGAGTGGAAGAAATAAGGAGGGAAGTGGGAAAATAAAAATTATATTACTGTATTGTAACTGTTAAGTGCTTACATTTCCCCCACAATATTGTCTTGTACTGTATGATTTTTCAGCATTTAAGAAGCGGTTTTGTTCTTTATAGCTGAACCAATAACGTTTCCATCTGGAGGAGGCAAGTCATTTATTATGGGTTCTGATGATGTTTTGTTAAGTGTTCTGGGCCTTGGAGACCTTGCAGACTTGACGGTAACAAATGATGCAGACTATAGTTATGATGTAAGTGCAGTTTTATTTTTAATTTTTTAATGATTTAATAGAAGGCTCCTTATTTTTGGAAACACTTATAAAACAGAATTAATATCAAGGTGCATGGAAAAAAGATAAGTTTAAGCGTGTCAATATTTTGATTTGAAGTGATGTAGTTTTATAACTAGTTTCTTTGCGGTATTTAAATTTTCCTTAGGCATTGTGGTGGATTAGTTAGGAGTTTGGGATGATTGATTATTTTAAAATACTGGTCAATAAATATCTATCTTGAGTAGTCAACTCTCAATTATTTACTCAAATTAAACCATATTTTGGTGGTAAGAGAAAAATAGGTAACCTGAATCACTTATTTGTTTTCAGGAACTTCTTAAAAAAACATGTTTTATTTTCGAACTTTAATTTTTTTAAGGATAATGTTAGTTTGTTGCCATTTCCTGATTTTAAGTCCTTCATTTGAGAGATGGGGAGAGGACAGAGGGAAGATGGGAAGGACAGTGTTAGGGGGTGAAACTAGTTTTGGATTGAGCTTTTATAGACAACAAACATTCAATTGAGAGTTAACTATACTTATTTAGATGGTGCATTAATGAATTTGCAGTTTTTTAGCAGATTTTTTCCTTTTTTTAATGAATTCATTCTTATGTTAACATGCTTTTTAGAGACATCAGCCTCAGTGGGCTGGATTATCATTACTACTGTTTTAAAAGTACATAAGGAACTACTTATGGACTACTTTGGAAGAGGTTTCACAATCTATTTTACAGATGGAGAAATAAAGATAAAAAGATTAACCTCTTATCGATATCAACAATAATAATGAAAATATTCTTAATGTCATTAGTTCACACTTTTGGAAAGTATTTTAACTTACTGCCTTTAATAACTTCACATTGCTAATTTTCTAAATGACAACTGTATTATTAATATTGTGCCCTTGGATTTTGGGTAGTAATTTATATAATTTTTAATGTTTTCCTGTAAGGTATTGCAGCATGGTAGTTTTTTTTTTTTTTTTTTTTTTTTTTTTTTTTTTTTTTTTTTTTTTTTTTTTTTTTTTTTTTTTTTTTTTTTTTTTTTTTTTTTTTTTTTTTTTTTTTTTTTTTTTTTTTTTTTTTTTTTTTTTGCTGTTCTCTTCTGACATTTAATAGGACTTTGGGGTTTAGCTTAATAATTAGGTAAAACAGATTAAGGGACTCCATTTGGTCTAAGTATTTGGATGCTAATGAAATTATTGTTCTTAGTTTTTATTAAATAGTAAAGATTTATTATAAAGTTTTTAAGGTACATGGAATTTGTACTGAACATTTTAGCGAAGCAGTTTTAAATATATGTTTTAAACACACCAAAACAAACAAAAATTCCACATGCCTATCAATTTACTACTTTTATCACTATTGTGTTCTTTCTTTTTAGTTGCCTGCCAATAAAGATGCCTTTCGAAAGACATGGAACCCCAAGTATACACTACGTAGCCATTTTGATGGAGTACGGGCATTAGCTTTTCATCCTGTAGAACCTGTGCTGGTCACTGCCTCTGAGGACCATACTCTGAAACTTTGGAACTTGCAAAAAACAGTTCCTGCCAAAAAGTAAGTATTTTAATGTCAACCTGTGTTTTTTTTTCCTTCCAGATTTGCTGATCTTAACTAATGCCTCTTGAATATCAAACAGTGGTTTATGATTATTGAATTGCCTTCTTTTCCTCCACTCTTTTTTCCCTCTCTTTCAGGAGTGCCTCTTTAGATGTGGAGCCTATCTACACATTCAGGGCCCACAAGTAAGTTTTATTGAATTAGTACTTATTAACAAGGGTAGTTATTGTTAACTATTATTTATTTTATTTTTATTTTTTAATTCTCACCCGAAGGCATTTTTCATTGCTTTTAGAGAGAGGGAAAGGGAGGGAGAGATAGAGAGGAAGAGAAACATCAATGTGAGAGAGAAACACCAATCGGCTGCCTCTTGTATGCACCCCACCTGGGGACCAAACCCACACTCCAGGCCTGTGCCTTGACCAGAATGAAACTTGTGACCTTTCAGTTCATGGGATGACATTCCACCCGGCTGAGCCACACCTGTCAGCTATTAACTGTCACCTGTTAACTATAACTAATCAACCCACAAATACTGTAAAATTGTAATAATGTTTGCTATATATAGAAAAGAATATTTTATTTGATTAATAATTGTATTAAGAGAATATGATCGTCACTATTTAAGTGCACGCTTACCTTAAACAGTTTTTAGATACCACACAAATTCAGAGGTTGGGGGATATGGATGTGTGAATTTCTTTGTAAGCTTTGTAAGTAATTTTTTTCTTCTTTCCTATGATAGTGGTCCTGTTCTATCATTAGCTATTAGTTCTAATGGAGAACAGTGTTTTAGTGGTGGTATTGATGCAACCATCCAGTGGTGGAATATGCCTAGCCCTAATGTGGATCCATATGATACATATGGTAAGTAAAATGTTCAAAACATGTTTTTATAAGTGAATGGAGCTGGCAAAAGTAAATACCTCACCTGTAAGCTGGTTTAATGATGTATTAGTCTCCTTGTTTAATTATTCCATTTACCAGTAATTTGCTTTATTAAAGAGAACAATTAAGAAATATGCTGTGAATATTTAAGCCTGTAAATTGTTTTTTTTCTTTGTGGTGTCCAAAAATAAAAAAAACTATTATTAAGACATTAACTTCAGTACTAGTTACGGGAATAGAATAAAATTTAATACAAGGAACAATCTTTTAAACTTAAGAAATAGTGTATGTAGTTCAAACGTATTTAACAGAAGACAGTAGAAACAAATAGGGACAGTAAGGATGTGTATCGGCACAGCTTTTTGAGAACAAAAAAGTCCTCTATTTAAGAACAGCTTACAAATGCCACTTAGGAATCTGTCCTACAGAAATACCTGTACATGTATTCAAATGTATTTAAAGGGCATTGTTTGTAATTATAAAAAAATTAAAACAAAATGTTTATTATTATGAGAATGGTTAGGTAAATAGTGGTCTACTTAATGGCTGGTCCATTTAAAAAGAACTTCAGCTCTTTGTTGTTTTTATTTAACGTACACTTGGTGCCTAACTTTGCCAGATTTAGTGTTAAGGAGTACATCAAGAACTAAGAATGAGCCTGATGGAAAAAACAGACATTAAACAGATAAGCAAGGGAGTGGAGTCTCTTGTTATAAACTGGGATGAGTGCTGTGAAGATACAGTATTTAGGTGTGGTCTAAAATAGTGTCATTAGACCCAAAATCTAAAGAGTAAAAGGGAAATTTTAATATAGTAGTCCCTCCTTATCTGTAGTTATGCTTTTTGCGTCTTCAGTTACCCACGGTCAGCCACAGTCCAAAAATGTTAAATAGGAAATTTCTGAAATAAACAGTTCACCAGTTTTACATTGCACTCTGTGCTGAGTAGCATGATGAAATTGAGTACCATCTTGCTCCATCTTGCCCTAGATGTGAATAATTTTTTTGTTTGTTTGTTTGGAAGGCAGCTATGCTCACCGCTGTACCACCAACGCAATTTTTTTTGTTGTTTAGCATATGCACACTGTATTCGCTACCTGCCCATTAGATAGTTGGTGTCCACCTTGGTTATCAGGTCACTCTTGGTATAGCAGTAGTAACCCTTATTTTATTTAATAATGGCCCTGAAGCACAAGAGTATTGATGCTGGCAATTTGGATATGCCTGTTGGGTCAAAAAGTTTCATCTTTTCACTTAAAGGGGAAGAAAACATAATCATATACTGAGGCACTAAAATCTGTAGTAAGAACAAATCTTCTATCTATGAAATTGTAAAGAAGGAAAAAATGTGTGCTTGTGTTAGACCCAGGCAATTGGTGGCATCCCATCCCCTCCCCTGTCCTTAGAAACTGTTTTGCCTGCTGTTTGTTATCACATTAAGAGTCATTTTCAAGGATGTAGCCTTAAAATAGTAAGGCATTGTTGAGACCCAACTGGATTGAATACATTACTGAACTCAGTTAAGGCCTCTATATACACTTAAGATTCTATTTGTCTTGCTGCCACTCAAAACAGGCCTTTTATGTAGATTTCTTTGCTTATTAAATCTGCAGCCTACCAAAAAAAAAAGAGATTTCTATGAGTTTGCTGGGAGAGGCTACATTCCATCACTTATTATAATATATTATAATAATTGTTCTACACTTTAGTTATTGTTGTTAATCTCCTAATATGCCTAATTTATAAGTTAAGCTATCATAGGTATATATATATATAGGAAAACTGTATATATAGGGTTTGGTACTATCCGTGGTTTCAGGCATCCACTGAGGGTCTTGGAATATATCCCTTGTGGATAAGATGAGACTACTATAAAGAATTTTAAGCCTGGAAGTGACCTTTAAATGTAGTATTTAAAATAGTGACTCTGGCTGTTGAAAATATATAAAGGAGGAGTGGATAGAGGAATACAAATTTAATGTTGCTGTGTAAAGTTATGATGTAGTGGACCAGCGGAATAGATGACAGGTGATGTTGCCAAGACTGAAGTGATGGCAAAGCAATTGGTAGCAGAGCAGTTGGAGAGAAGTGAATTTAAGACATATTGGGAAGGTAGGATAGAATAGACAGAATCTGTTGATAACTGGATTGAGTGGGTGAAGTAATAGATCAATGACTCTTTGATATTGTTAATTTTTTTAACAGCTTTATGGAGATACAATTCACAATTAATAAAATTTACCCTTTTGAAGTATACAGTTCAGTAATTTCTACTGTATTCACAGGATTGTGCAGCCATTACCAGTTTCTAATTCAGAACATTTTCATCACCACTTTTTGATATGAGCAATTGAATTATGGGATGGTAGCATTTTATTGAAATGGGGACAGAAGAGATGTGAGAAGATAAAAGATGATGGATTTGGTTTTTAGGCATGTTAAGAGATGGCAACAACCATATAGCTAATACTGATATTAAGATGTGAGAATGGATGGAATAACACAGAATGTGTTATATAGGGTAAGAGAAGGAACTCTGACCTTGGGAGAGTAGCTAGCAAGAGCACCAACAAAGGAAACTGAGAAAGTACTAACTGTTAAAGTTAGAGGAAGTGCAGGAGAGTATGGAATTAATGAAAACATACCCAAAAAAGAAACCATTTTGAGAAGGAAGAAGCAGATTGCACATTCAAGTGTTGCTGAGAGGTCTAATAATATGAGGATAGAAAGATTCCTCTTTATATGTGACAAAATAGGTCACCCACATTTTGGCCAGACAGAGACAGATGCTGTGGCTAAAACCAGAGGGTAAAGGGACTTCTGGGTAACCTATCAAGGCATACCCTGTGGATGAAAAGCAATGTAATGAGAATATAAAAGAAAAATTTTATGAAATTTGGCCGAAGAGTTTATCATTGGTGATTTTAGTAAGGGTTGCTGTGGTGATGGTATCAGAAACTATATTACAGTGATTTGGAGAGTAAATGAGAAGTAAAAACATACTTACTCTATGCTTTTCTACTGTTTGGAAGAAGGGCAATGTAAGGTTAATGAAGGTTTTTGTTCAGGTTGGGAGATGCTGAAACATATTTATTTGCTTGTGGATCCCAAGGAGTAGGAGAACTCCTTTTTTGTAGTAGGGAAATGTTAAATGTGAAAGCAAGTTAGTTGAATGGAGTCCAGAATGCATCTGATACAATTAGCCTTTAGGAAGGAGGAACATTCCTTACTTGTGTCTGCACAGAGAAGATGGTTTTCAACACCAGTAGATTTATTGATTGGGAGGCAGGAAGATGGGGAGGACTTTCTATTTCAGTGCTGTATTTTCTCAGTGACCTATGAAAGATAATCAGTTATTTGTGAGAAAAGAGGTTGGGAACTGTAAGAATTGCAGAGTGATAAGATATATCTGTGTAAAGTGAGAGTTTACTAGAGAAAAGGATTGTAGGACAAATGATGCACAATGTTATTAGCCACCATGGCCATCAGGTGGTGAATAGATAAATAAAATGTAGTATATCCATACCATATAGTATTCAACAATGAAAAGAAATTAGGTACTGACACGTGCTACAACATGGATGAACCTTGGAACTAGTATGCCAAGTGAAAGAAGCAGTCACGAAAGGCCACTTGTATGAAATGTCCAGAATAGGCAAACTGGTAGAAATGAAGTAGACTAGTGGTTACCTAGAGCTGTGGAAAGGCAGAGAGAAATTGGGAGGAAATGGCTAATGAATGATGAAAATGCCCTAGAATGGGTATGGTGATGATGGCACAACTCTGTGAACTTACTAAAAACCGCTGAATTGTACACTTTAAATTGATGATTGTATGGGATGGAAACTGTAGCTCAGCAAAGCCATTTTTAATGAAAATATGTTCCTTACGGAAAATTGCAAAAAATACAAGAGTATATTAGGGAAGGGGTTAAAAATGACCTGTAACTTCACAACTTAGAAGAGATGGCTATTGTATACACTTTGGTTTACCTTCTTATAGCTGGTATGTATAGTCTTATACTTAATTATATGGTAAGTTATATTTATATACTTACAATTATTCTAGCTAATTGTTGCTTTTTTCTTCTTCTTCCCAGAGCCAAATGTTCTAGCAGGCACTTTAGTTGCCCATACAGATGCTGTCTGGGGTCTCGCTTATAGTGGCATAAAAAATCAATTACTGTCTTGTTCAGCAGATGGCACTGTTAGGTTATGGAGTCCACAAGAAAAAATGCCATGTATTTGCACTTACAATGGAGACAAGGGTAAGTAAATTTTGCTTCTGTGAGAAAAGCTAAGTGTTTTTAAAATTTGAAAGATAGAAAGGACAGACAGTCGATTTACTGTTTCTTTGCTGCTCCAAGAGGTATACCGAAAGATTTTAAAGTTTGTGATAATCTTTTTACTTTGTCATTTTATGAACAAGAAAGATGCTTTGCAAGTATATCCTGTAGTTCAGTGCTTCTTTTTACGTTTTCAGGACATGTCCCATTGAAAAGTAAAACTATTTTTATGTAACAGTGGAATAGACAAGTGAGGCTACTAAGAGGGACAGTACAAGGCGCTCTGCCTGCTCGAAGGGGTCCCAGTCTCAAGCATACCTGCAAACCATGTTTGAGCACACTGGTTGAGAAATCTAGCTGTAATTATTGAAACGACACCTGTAACTAGGATGTACAAACTTAAGTTACATGCATAATTTCAGATTTTTTCCTGTCAAAGAAGGCTTTAACTAATGTTACTTTTGCTAGTTACAATATATTACATATATTTGTGCACTTGTATTGGTCTTATTTTCTAATTCATTTTTTAGTTGTAAAAATCAGATTTCACATTTTTATTAAAAGTATGTTTGGTTTTAAAGCATTTTAGAGGAATAGTTTATGCTTAATTTTGTTGGTTTTCTTAGCTACCTTAATAATTCTGCTAATTTTTTAATTGCACAAGATTTGAGGTAAATTCATTCAGATATTTGTTTCTAGCTTCAGGTAATTAATTTCTTGACTCCAGATTTTACATAGTTGTGCATTGTTCTGGCCAGTTGAATTTATTATGTAAAGAGAGAAATTGCTTCTCAGGCCACTTAAGGGATAGTACTGCATGAGTGAATGCCAAAGTCCACATTCCATTTTTACAGATCTGAAACTTTGATTTGTATTAGCTACTTAATAAGGCTTATAGGCTCAGACAGGTAAATAGTCTCCCAAGACAATGATGTGAAATGCTAATTTGTCATTTTACAGTAAGAAATTTAATTTGCAAGTGGGCCAAGACTCATGCAGGGTATTTTTGTCTTTTAAAAGAAAATACATAGAAAGTAACTTTTGCACATATCTACTCACTTTAAGAGCCCTCTAGCTATATTTTTCTTATAATGTTAAATAGAATGTTATAAAAAGTTTTTAAATAATTGAGGGGAGGTTACCTATTACTACTCACCATCCTAACACAATTGCTGTTTTTCATTGTTAACATCATTTCAAGAATATTTTATCCCTGCCCGGGTAGCTCAGGTGATTGAAGCGTCATCCTGATATACCAAGGTTGCGGGTTCCATCCCCAGTGAGGCCACATACAAGAATAAACCAATGAATTCATAAATAAGTGTAACAACAAAATAATACCTCTCTCTCTCTCTCTCAAATTAATTTTTAAGTTTTAAAAAGAATATTTGAATTCCTTTTTTTCAAATCAGAAAGCCAGAGATTTCTAAATTGTTGTATTTACACTGCCTCTCTTTGGGCTCCTTTCAGAGCATGGGATACCTACATCGGTTGACTTTATAGGCTGTGATCCAGCTCATATGGTGACCTCTTTCCACACTGGTAGTACAGTAATTTATGATTTAGAAACATCACAGTCATTGGTGATGCTTTCATCACAGATCGATTCTGGTAAGTTTTCATGGGTTTCTTTAAAACTTATACAACAGAGGGTGATATTTTAATTTTCACATTTTGTCTATCTGAATTTAGGGTGGAAAAACAGTTTCATTGTGTTATAAGTGAATTTATTTACATTATTTCTGCTATTTCCTCAAATTGTGCTTAAAAGCTGGGTGGGTATGAGGACACAGAGTGAGTAGAGCAATATAAAGGTGAAAGCAAGGGTTGTAAGTATAGGATGTGGTTTGTGTTTTGCACTTTATTTAAATGGGAGTCCAAATACAGCCCTGCATTGTGATTGGCTGATAGGTCTTTCACATCTCTTCTGTAAATTTCCCCTGCATTTCTTATTTTCCTTGTATTTTTAAATGTTTATTTTTTTAAGAATATTTTATTGATTATGCTGTGCAGTTGCCCCAGTTTTGTTCACCCTTTTACCCCCCTCCACCCAGTGCTCCCATTCCCTCCAGCATTCTTCCCCCTTAGTTCATGTCCATGGGTCATACATATAAGTTGTTTGGCTTCTCCATTTCCTATACTACTTTTAACCTCCCCCTGTCTATTTTGTACCTACCAATTATGCTGCTTATTCACTTTACCTTTCCCCTCATTCTCCACCCCCCCACCACTGATAACCTTCCATGTGATCTCCATTTCTGTGATTCTGTTCCTGTTCTAGTTGTTTGCTTAGTGTGTTTTTGTTTGTGTTTTTGTTTTTTAGGTTCACTTGTTGATAGTTGTGAGTGCGTCGTTATTTTACTGTTCATAGTTTTATCTTCTTTGTCTTAGATAAGTCCTTTTAACATTTCATGTGATAAGGCCTTGGTGATGATGAACTCTAACTTGACGCTATCTGGGAAGCACTTTATCTGTTCTTCCATTCTAAATGATAGCTTTTCTAGATAGAATAATCTTGGGTGTAGGTCCTTGCTTTTCATGCGTGACTTCGAATACTTCCTTTCGGTCCCTTCTTGCCTGCAAAGTTTCTTTTGAGAAATCAGCTCATAGTTTTATGGGAACTCCTTGGTAGGTAACTCTTCTTTTCTCTTGGTGCTTTTAAGATTCTCTCCTTATCTTTGATCTTAGGCCTTTTGATTATGGTGCATCTTGGTATGTTCCTCTTTGGGTCCAACTTCTCTGGGAGAACTCTGAGCTTCCTGGACTTGTCTATTTCCTTCACCATATGGGGAAGTTTTCCTTTATTACTTTTTTCAAATAAGTTTTCAATTTCTTGCCCTTCCTCTTCTCCTGGCACCCCTGTGATTTGGATGTTGGAACATTTAAAGTTGTCCCAAAGGTTCCTCAGCCTCTCCTCATTTCTTTTGAATTCTTCTTTCTTCATTCTGTTCTGGTTGAATGTTTATTTCTTCCTTTTGTTTAAAAATGATGGTTTGAGTCCTGCCTGGCTTTTTTCCCCTTACTCTTGATTCCCTGTATATTTTTCTTTATTTCACTTTCCATAGCCTTCACTTCTTCCTTTATTTTGCAGCCATGCTGTCATTTCTGTGAGCATCCTCTGCATCTGATAGGTTTTGAACTCTGCATCTGATAGGTTGACTATCTCCTCATCACTTAGTTGTTTTTCTGAAGTTCTGATCTGTTGTTTCATTTGGGCCATGTTTTTTTGTCTTGGTGCCCTGTTATGTTATAAGGGGCAGAGCCTTAGGGATGCATCAGGGTCGGGGCAGCACACTTGAGTTGTAGCGCTGTACTGAGAGAGGGGTCAGAGAGGGAACAGTGCTCCTTGCTCAGCTCTCGCTCTGCTTTCAGTCAGTTCCCCCACTTATTTATTTTTTAATTACAGTTTACATTCAGTACTATTTTATATTAGTTTCAGGTGCACAGCATAGTGGTTAGACAATCGTACTCTATAGAGTGCCCCCCCGCAATATATTAAGTACCCACCTGGCACTGTACATAGTTATTACCATATTATTGACTGTATTTTCTATGTTGTGCTTCCTTGCATTTTTTTTATTGAAAAAATTGGGCAGTTTGCCTGTAGAGTTTTTCACAGTGTGGATTTTACTAGTTACATACTTTAGGTATCATTTAACAAGCTCCTCTGTTCACTTTATTTCCTGTATTTTGGTTATAGATTTCAGAGCCCTATTCAAATTCAGGTTCAGTGTTTTTGTCTTCGCTTTAAAGTTTTTTAATGCTTTTATCAAGATCACTTTATAGTAATTTTGTGAGTTTTTATCAGAAGTAAATATTGTGTTTGTATATCTCCTTATCTTTTCAGTCTTGATAATCATTACATGGATCCATTAACTCACTAACTGTTTAAAAATGATTTTCTAATTCTATTATTACTTATCCATTTTTTTTTAAGCTAGAGTACTTAAGAAAACCGACATTAATAATTTGGTTATTCTGTAGTTAGATTATAAAGGAAAAAGCAAGATAAATTACTGATTTTTCCCCTCTTTATTTACCAGCTTTCATAATAATGAGGTGTTCCCTGGCTGCCTCAGTAGATAACCAGTGAGTCTGTTGGGTGTTGTTTGCTTTTATTATCATAATCTCTCTTGGACATAAATGTATTTGATGTGTTTCAATCCATGGCAGGTATTACCTGTATTGCTACTCAGAATGTTTCATCTTTGGCCAGTGGGAGTTTATTTAGGTTGGCTCCTGAGTCCTTTTCACATGACCCTGGGAGTCATCATTAGATTTCTAGGTTCATCTAGTTCTTTGTGCCCCAGATCTGAAGTCAGCCGTTTCTCTGAGGAGCCATGGTCTCTTTTAGTGGAAAATGGCATTTAGAGACTGACTATAGGCTAGGTACTAGGCTGTTGGGTTGGTCCTCATGGTTTTCATAGCTCTTGAGTTGGTCATTGACTTGGGCTTTTCAGTGGACATAGCTATAAATACATTTTAAAAAATTGATAAATTCATACGAATACTTCTAATTCAAATTCGGTATTATCTCATTGGTTTTTGTCTTTACCTCATTTTAACTATACCAGAACTCTTGGTTCTCAGCAAAGTCACCAGAATCTCTCATTTTATTTATCCCACAGTACACATAAAATTGTCTGAAAAAATAATAATACCAACACCACTGCCAGTAGTTTAATTACTGAAAATATTTTGTACTTAGAGTATATTCCACTAGGGATGGGCAGCCTAATTACTGTGCTTAACGTCACTGAACTAGTTGATTTATTTGTGTTTATACCACTAATTGGGTATATAGTTATGTTCATTTGTTTAATTTTACTTTTAATTTTTTGGTGTTCTCTTTTTAAAAATTATTTTGTTATTCAGAACATTTACTCAAAGAAGTGTTTTTCCCAGTGTCTTTTCACTTGGTTTCTCTCTTCCTCTTTAACACGTAATTACACACACACACACACACACACACACACACACACACACACACACATTCTCTCTCTCTCTCTCACGTGGGGGCGGGGGGTTTTTGCAGTGTGTTTATGTTCAGTTGAGAGTTCTTGTATATGTTTGGAATGATTGATTTATTTAAAGTCTAGTATTGTTAATGATGTTTTCCCTTTGTTCTGATTCTTCTCTGTTCTTTCTCCTTGCTAAGGAAAAGATCTCATTCCTAAGGACATTAATTTTTGTTTAATGTCCGCTTTTTTGTCAGTATGGGTAGGATGGGGATTGTTCCTTGCAAACATCTAATTATCACTCATGAATTTACCTTAAATGCTTATAATTATTTTATGGGCTATTTATTAAAAGTAAGTTTGGTAAGAATTCTAAACTACCTACATAAAAATACTTAAAATTTTTTCTAAAATTGAGTCTCATACTGTGCATGTTATATGACTTGATAGCTTAAACATTTATTTTTTAAGAAATTTTATCTCTCAAGATTCCTAGCTTTAGTTCTCAGGGGTTTTTTTGTTTTAACCAAAACTTTTCTTTTTCTTTTTCTTTTTGTAAGAACTTAAAATATCATCATCCAGCTTCTGATGATTTGAATTGTAGTGCATTATTTTCCATTATTTTTCAGATTTACAATCCAATAATCACATTAATAGAGTAGTAAGTCATCCCACACTTCCTGTTACAATAACTGCTCATGAAGATAGACACATCAAGTTTTTTGACAATAAAACGGGTAAGTAGGTTGTCTTATTTTCTTTCATATAAATAATTCTGTAAATTTAAGGTGATCAAAATGGGATTCTTTTATATGATATATTAACTTTTAGGCTTCAAAATTGCCAAGTAAAACCATTTTAACCCAGATTTTTGCTTCAGTTATGTAGTATACTCATAATATATATTGTTTTATCCTTCAGTATATAAATAATACCTTGTCTACCTATTATGACTTTTCATGTCATAGCAGTTAAATATAAATCCTTCCATTTGAAATTTTTCCCTTCACATTTTCTGATTTAGTATAGCAGAAGAGGTGTCTTTCTGGTATTTGTCATTTCGAATGTTCTTAAAATTATTTCTCAGTGGATGAAGTGATGTAGCAGAAATTGTTTTATTGTCATCTTTCCTGTATTTCTTGTTGTCAGAAAAGTTACCATTTATTTAGAAGCCAAATCAAACATTAATATGGCCATAGGGTTTCTTTAAGGACCCCGTTCCATCTGTCATCACCTTCATACTACATAAAATAGTTTGCTTTCTTTCAGGGAAGGTCTGACTGCTAGAGAGGCTTCCTTGAGGGGAAGCTAAAACTGGGGATATGGGAGGACTTCCACTTAAGATACTTAAATGTTAATTGCAACATTATTGGAGGGCAAGAAATTATCAAGCAAGATAGTAAAACAGAAGACAGATTTCTCTTTGAAGGTTATGTAGCACATGGTCATAATTTTTAGTTTTTAGAATCTTACATAAATTCCTTTGTTCAAATAACACTTCATGGACAGATGCCTTTTAACTTGGAACGGTTGAGAAGGGAGTGGATGTTCATAGGACCGTACATTTCACAGGAAAGCTGATTTATTTTCATGTAGGTGTTCTCAATTTAACACCTTATCAACAATTCTTTGAACATTTTATGAAGCCTAAAGATCTTCCTCTGCTGCAAGAACAGAGATGATTTCCTTTACTGTATTTCTTAAAAGATTCCTTTTTATTATTAAAATTTTATATTTGTAAGGGAAGGTTCAGGAATTTCAGTAGTTGCATTAAAGGCAAACCATGAGTCTCTAGAGCTGTATTGCTGGCAGAAATCAGGAAAAAAGTGGTAATAAAATTTTACTTAACAAATAAGGAGCCTGTAGCCTTTCAGATAAATTCTACCAATTCCGTTATTTCTGTTAAGTAGTCTAGTATCTTATCTTTAGTGTGAAGAAATTGAAGCAATGGCCTCTGAACAGTGTAAAAATTCTTTTTAAATCAACCTCTCTCACTTTCACTCTCACACACAGGCACACACACACAACACTGAGTTAAGTTAAACTGTAAATTGTGTTCATATATATTGTTTTCCAAGAAATCCTTTGAAAAATTGCTAGTTCATTTAAATGTGATAAATAAGAATATCCCCATAACTGATATTTTTGGTTGGCTAAATTGTTAACAGAATATTATTCTATCAAATGGATTTATATATTTATTGAATTTTTTATTTGAAACAAAGAAATCATAATATGAATGAGTTCAATAAATATTTAGATTTTAACAATAGAAATATATTTAGCATTTTGTATCCTGTACTGCACTGGCTACTATCATGTATAAGATGTGGTTTCTGCTTTCTGGGGGACCTACTGTTTGGGGAAAATAAGGTGTGTGTGTGTGTGTGTGAACACTTATATGTACATGTAGTAACATGAACCTTGCTGGATAAAGGAGTCTTCATAGAGTAAGGGTTTGCACTTTGCCTTGAAGCAATGGTAAGATGCATTTTTTATGTGAAGAAGGTAGTAGGAAATTTCAGGTAAGGGCATATTTTGATCAGAGGCTAAGTGGTAGGTACTTTGTTTGACATAGGAGTTTTTTACAGGAAAAGCCAAAGAGGTAAGTTTGGAAAAGGAAAACTTTAGAACTTTTCAGGATCAGGCAAAGAATAAGGAATTTTTGTTATTGCTAAGCACTATGAAAACCGCTTAAAATATTTGAGCAGGGGCTTACAAAATCGATTTGGAAAGATTATGTAAGTCATATTATGTGGTAGATCCTTGACTTTAAATAATTTAAAATGTATAATTTCTACTACTTGTTTTAGAGAGATCTTTGGGACTCATGATTTTTTTTGATGTTGGTAGAGGCACAAAGCAGTTGCATGTACTTAGATACTTAGCTAGTGAGTGAGTCTGAGGAAAGGTATAGTACAAGGGAAGAATGTGAAGAAGTTGGAGAAAGAAAGACCTGAAATGCCTGTGAACTCATTCAGCAGAATTTATTGACTCTGCCATATCCTTTGTGCAGTTCTCACTGCTTGGTAAACAAAACAAAATGTCCTGTCTTCTTGGAGCTTAATGATAAATTGTTTACTGTAAGCGAGACATTGTTCTATTTAATATACATGTATTAACATGTTTGCACTTCTAGTAGCTCTGTAAGTAATATGTAATACTATTCCATTTTACAGTTGAAATAAAAGACTTAAAAGAAGTTAAATAATTTGTGCAGTGTTATGCAACAGAGGAAAAATTGCGTGGCTGGGATTCAAACCCATACAGTTTGCTTCTAGAGTCTACATGCTTTATATCAGTCTGTTTCTTCTCCATTTCATAGAAGCCCCCAATAGGATTTCCCAAGTCAAAGGGCTTTAAGGGGCCAGGGAGGGGAGAACAGGTGACTGTTACAGAAGGAATGAGTTCCTCTTGGTGGAAGAAGAAGGGTGGTAGCAGAGGCATGGGGCCAAAGTGAGATTGGTTAAATGTGAGAAATACAAGTGTTGCTGAAGGAGAGGTCTTAGTTCTGGCGAGGGGTCAGAGGCATTATGACGTGTGTGGTTACCAGTGGAAGCCCAACAGCCAACTTGGTTCAGCATGTCACGTTTTTCCACATGGCCCAGTCTGAAGGAGGAGGGGCTCACTCACTTTTTGAAGTGACTGTATGGAGAAGAAAGGTTGACTCTAAATTGACTTAACATATATGTAAAGGTTAGTTGAATGCACAAGAAGGAGAGTTAAACTTGGAAAATTACTGCACCCTTAAAGAAATGGGTAGGTCTACTATTTGGGTGAAAGAATTATTTGGTTTAAGACATCTTAAATTTAGGACATATAGGGTCATTCTTAGGAGAAGAGTCAACTAGATTGTGAATTAAGAGTTACCATCATAGATTTCACATTAAGGAAGCTAATGATGCTTGTTAGTTAACCCCCAATGTTTGGAGATTATTGTCCTGGGAGCCATTTCACATTAAGGGTGGTTTTTTGTTTGTTTTTAAAAAGGAATATGTAATGGAATGGATTCTAGAATTGATAGATGAATAATGTTGGACTATGCAATTGAAGATAGTGTGTTAAATGATATTTTTGTTCCTCAGTTGTACTTTTATTCCTGGTTGTACTTTGGTTGTATTTTTGGTTCTCCTCAGTATAGCAGAGAAGAATCTCAAATTATTCTGTTAATTTTAGTATTAATGGGGAACAGACAAATGTGATTTGAAAAGATGAAAAACTTAAATGTTGCCTTCAACTGATAAGTGTTTAGTATTGCCAGAAAGTGATAGGACTTTTTATATTTTCAGAGAAACTTTCACTTGTTTATGTTGTGGTTTTGTATTCAGGTCAACAGCTGTAGCCCCATGACAAATAACAAAAATAGACGTATTTCATATTCCAGTGTTGAATGTCATCAGGGGACTTAGAAGCATAGCAAATGACTGTAACTAGAATTTTTGAGAAGGCCTCCAGTGTCTCCGTAGGAAGCCCAAGCATTGGAGTAATACTCATTGCTGAATGAAAGACATTTAAATTGTCAATATTTGCTGTTTTACTCCCTCCGTGGATAAATCATACATGATGTTGCTTTCCATCTGTCAGAGGCATGTATTGCCAGTGCAGAGGCTGATGTCCTTGCCCCAGAATATTTGTGCAGCACAACTTTGTGTTTACAACTTGTTTTTTATTTCAACTTGATCTTCAATCCCATTTGCTTACCAAATCTCCAGAGAAGGTATTCAGTAAATTATGTTTTTCAGAATAGTGTTTTTGTTACTTTCTGAAGAAATCTGGAATAATGATGTAATGTCCCATCCTCTCCTCTTCCTTGTTTCTAATATATAAAATGATTGACATTTCAAAGGATAAATGAATTTGATGATACTAGAATTATTGGGTAGGAATGTATTCTCTGGCAGTTTATCATTAAGCCTCTTTATAAAATAATCTTTACACCCCTTAATGAGAAAGATTCTTTGTTTTATTTTAATTCCAGTTCATGTAATCTTAAGTCTTTGGTGCAACCCTATAATCATTGTTTTCTGCTGTCTATCACACACTGTCAAATTCATGTAACACCAACATCTTTATTAAAAAGTACTGGGAAAGTTCTGCCTCAGAATTTAAATTCTCTTTAAATGATTATTATAGTGATTGAACCTTGAAAACATCACACTGAGTAACAGAAGGCAGACACAAAAAGCCACATGTTGTGGTATGATTTTATTTCTTTGAAGCATCCAAAATTGTCCCAACGATAAGGAAAGAAAGCAGATCAGTGGTTACCAGGGACTTGGGGGAGGAGAGAAATGGGGAGTGACTATTTAATGGGTACAGGGCTTCCTTTTACAGTGATGAAATGTCCTGAACTGGATGATGGTTGTGGTTGCACATCATTGTGAATATTTTAAAAGCCTCTGGATTGTACCCTCTCAAATGGTTAAAATGGTACTTTTGTGTTAGGTATATTTACCACAATAAAAAATTTGTTGTAGTGATTGTCTCTTTTATGTTGATGTTCTCTTATGGTTTCTGAAGTTAAGTGTCTTTCAAGCTAGTAAACATTTGTGAAAATTAATCTTCTCTGTTATGTTTTATTTAGGTAAAATGATCCATTCTATGGTAGCTCATTTGGATGCTGTTACAAGTCTAGCAGTAGATCCTAATGGAATCTATTTGATGTCTGGAAGTAAGTCTGAGCTTCCTGTACTACACACAAACTTAGTAAAAGAATTGTTACATAATAATACTTTATTTGTTCTTTTACAGGCCACGACTGTTCTATTAGGTTGTGGAATTTGGACAGCAAGACATGTGTTCAAGAAATAACAGCACACAGAAAGAAATTAGATGAATCAATATATGATGTTGCTTTCCATCCATCAAAAGCATACATTGCTAGTGCAGGGGCTGATGCCCTTGCCAAAGTGTTTGTGTGAATCAACAGAAACTCACATCATAACAACAGATTCACTTGGACAGAAAGAGGGTCTGCATCACTGCCATCAAAAAAGGTTACTGATAAGACACTACATGTGATCTGCCTGGTGAAGGCTATTTAGGGCAGGCATAAGTTGGTGGAAATCACATCTTACTGTCAGGTTCATTAATTTAATTGTAATTACTGTATTTTGTGGGACAAAAAAAAAAAGGGACTCCAGTATTTGTGGCCTGTACTGGATACAAACTGAGCATATGTCTGTTTTCTAGGTATCTTTAAGCCAATGTGGAGTCTGACCTTACAAAAGAACTTTTATTTTGGACTCTGTGTGCTGCCTTAGGGTTAGGAATGTGGTGCTCTAGTTGGGGGAAGTGAGCTCCAAGAGTAGGTTTTTTTCATCTCTTAGTGATCTTCTGTTAATCAGTTGAATGCCACAGATTCCCTTTTAAACTTATTTTGCTTTAAAAAAAAGAAGAAAATTTAACTTAAAATATTTTAGCATTAGTTGCACAAAATGTTTGGATAAAATTCTAGTTTTTATAAGTCTTTTTATATATTTAGCCTGTCACAACAGTGCTCAAGATTGTATTGAAGTTTTTCTGCATTATAAACCCTAAAACAGAGATCTCACTGACCCGCTGCCGTGTAACCACACTCTTTCTTTTGCCTAATACAGCTCAGCTAAGTCCTTCCGTAGATGCTACTCACCTTCTTCCTCACATAATTGTCTTCATAAACCAAGGACTGTTAAGTGTATTAAAGTGAAACAGTGGGGTTTAGTGCTCCAATGAACTCTTAAAAAATTTTAAAAACTAACTAATCTTGGCATCCTATCACTATGTGATATTTTGTACATCTTACTGTATTTACAAGTTTATTTATCAAGGATTATCCATCTTGCTAATAGCTTATTATTTATTTCACTTTTTGTTGGTCTTTATATCCTTTTATTAATGTGCTAAAGTAACCTGTATATCTATTTTGGAACTCTTTGAATAGTCTAAAATAGACTAAAAATGGAATATTTTATAGTTGAAGTTATATACCAAGGTAATTTCTCCCCAGATACATATCTTGGTTTACCATGAGTCCAAACAAAACTATTTTGTTCAAAAATATGTGGAAAATATCTTGGAAATTTTTATTTGTGTTACAAATAGGATACAAAATTATTGAATCAGGATGCAGAAATTTGCTGTTTGGGCTAGCTATCCCCATTTCATTTTTTCAGGTGTGCTTAATTTTATGGTGTAACTGAAGATTTTGTTTGTGTAATGCATGATTAAGACAACAAAATATTTTTTCTAGTCTTCCAAAAAACTTTTCTGATCAGTTAGCGAGTTTTGATGAGTTTTGTAACAAGGTTTTTGTTTTACAAACTATGAATCAGCAAATTTTTAAGATTGTACCACATAGCAAAAATACAGCTGTTTAAAAATAATGTATATAAAATGCATATAATAAATATTAAATTGTGTACCTGTATGTTACTGTTGGCTACATTATTTTGTGTTGAATAATAAAGTGCAATACTTTATTCTCCATCGTTAAACTAGGAAACGGAGATGGTTTCCTCAGTGAGTCCTTCATTTTTTAGGCTGTTCTTTTAAGCTTTGTACTGTTCATTGATATTCTAATAAGACTACAATAGTTAACATTATTAAGAATGCCTTGCTAAATATTTCACCCCACTTGGGGATAATAAAATCTTCTGTGGAAATGAGTTAGGTATTTCAAAAAGACAAAAAGAAGAAAGAAGACCAGAGATGAAGTTTTAAATAATTTCCTTAAACATCCTGTTACTTTATTAAATCTGAATTTCATTTAGTTGTGTTGTTACTCCTATCTAGCCATACTTGTTTCCCCAAAATAGTTTGGCAGAAAATAAACTGCACTATTTGTTAATTAAAGGTTGTCCTTATAAATAATGTTTAGTATTAATATCTCAAAACTTTTTCTTTCAACAAGGTGATATCATCCTTTTTCTTTGAGGGAATTGCAAATGGAATTAGAAAGTAACATTAGAAAGCTTAATGTTCTATTTGAGTGCGTAATGCAGAAAAAAATAACATTGTGTGTACAGTGAAAAATTTTGGCATCTAGCATAAAAACCCAAGTGACAGTTAAAACTTCTCAGAACTTTTCATAAAATACTAGTTTTTTAGCTTTCTGAACTGAAGATTCAATATAGTAATTTTTTACTAATTTAAGAACAAACTACTCCAAAGCTACTAGCATTTCTGGCAGTTATTCTAAACCAGTGTGTCAACTTTTTAACTGAAATGTGATGGCCATTTCGATACATAAACATTCACCTCTTTTGGAATGTATTAAAACTGAAATAAAAATTAGTATATGTATTTTTTTCTCTTACCTACTTTGGTTGTATTTTTCTCTACAATATTAAACAGTTGGGGAAAGACTGAAAATATAAGAACAATGTTATTTGTGTGCTTCCATTTGTGATTTAGGGGAATGGTACTTTAGAGAAACTTTAAGAATATTTTTATATGCAACCTTTAATATATTGACTTTTAAAATATTTAAGTTTCCTTTTTTCATATTTTAGTTATTCATGTATTTTTCTCATATTTCAAAATAAGTTACCCACTGAAAATGAATGTCTCATTTAATACATTTAAAGTTATAAATGTGCTAGTATATTTGAAATGTAGGAGTGCCTATAAAAGTTGGAGTATAGTACATTTTTTTTAATCATTGTTCAAGTACAGTTTTCTCCCCTTTACTCCCATTCCAGCTCGCCCACCCATCCCTCCCCGCTTCCCTTCCATTATCACCCTTCTCCTAGTTTTTGTCCATGTGTCTTTTAACTTTGTTCCTGTAAACCCTTCCCCTTTTCCCGTGAAACTCCCTCTTCTCTCTCCTCTGGTCACTTTCAGCCTGTCCTCTATTTCAGTGTCTTTGACTATACTTTACTTGTTTCTTTGTTCTGTTGTTTAGGTTCCTGTTAAAGGTGAGATCATATGGTATTTGTCTTTCACTGCCTGGCTTATTTCACTTGTACATTTATTTTTTAAAAGATTTTACCTATTTTTAGAGAGTGGGAAAGAGAGGGAGAGAAACATCGATGTGCAAGAGATATATTAATTGATCGGTTGTCTCACACATCTTCTCCTGAGGACCTGGCTTGCAACCCTGGCATGTGCCGTGACTGGAAATTGAACCAGCAATCTTTTGGTTCACAGGCCAGCACTCAGTCCACTGAGCCACACCAGCCATGGCAATAGTACATTTTTTAAAAAATCCTTTTTACTCTTTTTTCCATTAACTCTATCATCATTATGTTTGCTTATAAAAATAATTGACAGTAATTGATAAAGTATTTCTGCTTCTTGCTGCTCTTTAAGCCAGAGTGTTAGCTTCCCTAGCTACCTTGATACCTTAAAACTTTGTCCTTTATAGAATTAAAGAAAAATATTTTTAAAAGGGCTAATTAGAGGCCAGGTTTTCCCTTAAGTTTACATTTTTAAGGAGTGGTTCTCTTAGCTGAGAATCGGTGTCTTATGTATTGGGAGAGTTCGTGTTGTTAAACCCATTTTAGTTAATACAGAAATCTTGTGTTAGGTAAATTCATGTTTGCCACTTTTTATGCGGGGTGGGGACAGTTTATTGTCTTCCCATACTCCATTTTACCAAGTTTTTTATTTAGTGTCAAGGCCAGTTATGGTTAGAGTCAAAAGATTAACTGAAGTATTTATATTATTCCAGCCAGTTAACACAGTTTTGAGGTCAACTGGGTGTAAACCATTCAGGTGGAATCCATGAGTGTGTGATGAGAGAGAGGTTGCGCAGGTGGATAATGGGCAGGGCAGGTCCTATTTTAGAGAAGATAGGCAGGGTGGGATGATAGCACCTCTCTGTTCCTGCGGGGAAAGTTCTTGGTGAGGTAATGGTAGTTACATTGACAAAATTCTGATCACTTTTCTTAGGAACCAGCTTCACAAGCATGTTTAAGTAAATACAGTGTTAATTATAAAACATTTTTGTTGAACCAAGTAACCAAAAACATATTGTGCTATTTAATCTGGTAGTGGCTGTGTATAATACCTAGAACAATAAGCATTCAATAACTGAATGAAAGGAAAAGCATTTGATCTTACTGCACGATTTAAAAAAATATATAGTTGGTCTTTCTGCATGAATTATTGAATGTAGAATTTTTACCATGCCCTGTGGAGAAACTTAAAAAAATAAAGGTAAGGCAGCTTAAATAGTCACTAGCAATTTTATTGCTTAAATATAGTAAAACTGTAATATTTTTCCTATAGTCTGTTTGAAATATGTGCTTAAAGCTAAATGTTTAAAGTATAAATTTACCAACTTAACATTGTTTTAGCACACAGGCGACTTTTAAAGTACAAGTTGTATATGTCTATACACATAAAAATTAAGGATATAAATAGAAAAATACTAGGCAATCTTGCTATCTTGTTTGGTGTCATCTTTCCGTTTATAACTTAACTGTGAAAATACAAAAATAGCCTGATAGCTAATTCCCTTCCATTTCATCTGTAATTATAACTTTTTAATATACTAAGTAACAACTATTACTGGTTTAAGGTAACATCTACTTGGGTCAAGATAATATATATTTGAACTAAAAGAGCTGTTTTCTATTTAAGTTTCTCATTTTCCTTATGTATTTCATACAGAATGATAAAAAAGAATGTTGCTTTTGGGCTACATATCAGATTCTTTTATTGAGCTATGGAATTTGCAAATCAACACATTTAATATGCTTTTTAGAGTAGAACTCTTTAAGATTTTAACACACAATATATCCCCCTTCCCTGAGTTCCTAAGGGTCATGATTATGAAGCCTCAGCAGAGTCAACAATTAAGTCTAAATTGTAATTAGAAACTAGTAGCTTTAAATGAATGCTTATTTTAAAACAGTTGTTGGCATCTTTAGTATAATAGTTTTGTATCTGATCCTAATATGCTCTATAGTATTTCAGTATTATGAAAATGTTCCCTTGACCTTTTTCTTTCTGTTATCAAAGTGTCACCATTATTGCTGGGATTCTAAGAAATCTCTGCAAATTCCCCTGATGACATCAGAAACAATTGGTTCTAGTCCTGTGAACTCTCTTGTGAAGAAAGCATGCGACTCCTTTGGTTTAGAGGCCATATCTTTCAGGTCATCCAGAGGTGCCCAAGCCACACCAACAGAGAAGATGGTGATACCTGCAATGGAAATATAAGGAATAAAAACCAAGTTCCAGTCTACATGTAAAATTATGTGTATATATTTTTTTCATACATTAGGACGTAGTTGCGGAGGAAACTGCCTAGTAATATCTGAAGAACTAAATCCCCAGTAGCCAATCGTTAGGTAGTTTTTAACAGTTTTTGTGGTAAAAATGGCCAGTTTGGTCAAATCCAGAAGCTTTACCATCAGTGTAATTAACCATGTTAACAGACAAATGATCACTGACAAAAATGTTTGGTACAGTTCAATATCCATGATACAACAGCTAGAAATAAAACTTCCTTGACTTGATAAACAATATTTTTTTTAAGATTTTATTTATTTTTAGAAAAAGGGGAAAGGAGGAAGGGAAACATCACTGTGTGGTTGCCTGTCCAGCGCCCCCTGCTGGGGACCTGGCCTGCAACCCAGGCATGTGCCCTGACTGCGAACTGAACCAGCAACCCTTTGGTTCTCAGGTCAGCACGCAATGTACTGAGCCACACCAGCCAGGGCTGATAAACAGTATTTTTAAAAACAAAACAAAACCCTACAGCAAACATACTTAGTGAAATGAAAGCTTTCCCTCAGACTGGCATGAGAAAGTACTGTGTGCCAGCAGCACTTCAGTTAGCCGTTATAGTGGAGTCAAGCCAGTACGACAGCAAGGAAGAATGGGATACGTAAGTAGGGTTTTCTAAAGTGGCACCGTCTGAGGGAATGGCGACTAATACTCTGAATAATGACTTTCTTCTGAATAATGACTTTCTTCTGTTTTAGTCTTTATTACATTGCAAGATGGAAACTGTCAGTCTTTGATCCCAAAGCAAAAATATGGTGAGAGAAACAGCCAGAGAAATGTCTTATGAGGCATTCCACCTGCATTCCCTTGAGCAACCAGAAGACTTTTATTCCAAAGTACATTTTGGCCAAGGTGCTATTACATTAGTTTGATTCACCTCAGTCCCAGTTGTAAAAGCAGTGGTTTAGTAGATTTTCAGTGTAGATTACCATCTATCTACTGAATGAAATTTCCCATAATATTTTGAGAATTTCTAAAATAGCTATCCCCCTCCTATCCAAGGTTTCATCCCCCTTCTAGTGGTTTACGGTGCTCAGGTTATTAATGCTTAAGATACAAGTGAAGCAGATTTCAGTGATATAAAAGCTACTTGAAACGATTTGTTATTTATCACCACCAGCTCGTACCTCTGGCAGAAGAAAAAAATTCAAAATTTTCCTCCCCCTTAGTTTTCCTCACTTGTAATTCTACATTCAAGCCCAGATTGTGTAGCTCAGGTCTTGTATATAATCATAGTTAAAAGAATATAAAAAATGGTTGTGACCTAGCCCAGAAAGCCTACTCTGTTTTCTGGCTTTTGTTAACTTTCATATTTAATTTTGATACCACCAAAGAATTTTCATGAAAATAGTGTGGCCCAACCTCCTGAAATTCAATTAAGGAAAGTACATTTGAATTGATCTAGTCCACTTTAGTCCAAATCCAGTCATGTTAACCATAACTTATTTCAGTAAGCTCCATTTTTAAGGGGTATGGTAGTGAATGGGTCTCCTACATAGCTTAGTTGCTGATGTATAAAATAAGCCAGATGTATAGAAATAAGACAATGGGTGTATCAGTTCTAGTAAGAAAAATTCCATCAATAATTATAAAAGTGCGAAAATACATTGGCAGAGGTACTGATGTACAGAAAGAACAAGGTCATCATTTGCAATTAAATAGGGAAAAGGAAGTGCAGAAGAGTATAAAAAAAAATGAAAGGCTGCTAATCCCCCTGCTGCCACCACTACCACGTGAGCATTTTTGTTCTTTAAATATTATGGACTCCAGTCACTCAGTTTCATCCCAGGAAAGGTACCCTGAGCTGCTTCTTGGCCTATCTGATGTCAGCACACATCATGCTAATGTCTTCAGGAACCAGGGACCTTTGCCAAAAGTAATACTAAGGTTGGGATAAGAAAAAAGAAAACCTTTTTATACTCTATAACATCAGAGTGTTTCCATCATTAAGGAAAAAACAAAAGGAAGTTTAGATCGAATAGAATTAAAATTATTTGTGGCCTTACGACTTTAGAAAACTCACGCAAGCCTGAAAACAACTTAAAAAAAAAGATAAATTATCAAATAGATTCCAAGGCAAACTATGATAAACTGATTGGGAGCAGGGGTGAATATGTTCCAAGTCTGAGCCAAATGTGAGGGCCTATGCATTTTCACGACACCGCATGGCTCTTGTATTTCCCCAGTGAGACGGTGGTTGGGAGTGTGTCCTCAGCCAGACTGTGTGGGTTTGAACACTGGCCTTGCCACTGTGTGTTTGGCGGAAGTTTGTTTTTGTATCTGGAATGGGAGCAAAGCTGCCTTAACAAAAATTAGTTAATGTTGGGCAAAGCTTTAAGAACATGACTGTAGGTGTTTGTTCAATGAAGTAAATACGTAAGTCTGTACGTACTAAAATTCACCGAACCCCTCCTCCAGTTCCCTCCCCGGACCAACAAGGACCTTACCTGCATCATGGGCAGCGGCAGCAGGGCCTCGCACATCATCATAGGACTGCCCGTCTGTGACAACTACCAGGAAGTTCTTGTTGGGACTGTCCCTCACAGGGCCAAACACATTCCTCACGGTGAAGGCTATGGCGTCACCAGTAGCTGTGCCACCGCTCATATAGCGGATGTTCCTGATAACTGCTAGGACGTTCTCTTTGGTGTTATAGTCCGTGAAACTGAATTCTGTGCGCTGATCATAGGTGAACTGGACAGCAGCTATCTTGGCACCAATGTCTGAGATTTCAAAAGTCTTAGCTATGTTGGAAACAAACTCAAGCATGAGGCGGAAATTACTGTCTCCAACACTGCTAGAGCCATCAATTAGAAAGGCAATGTTCACTGAGTTGTAACACGTCTTGCTGCACATCATTTGTTCATGAGTGCAGAGCTTCTGTACCAGAGGCTTTACATACTTTGTGGTGCCAAACCAGTTGGGCATGTGGTAAGAGAAGAAGCCATTACTCCGACAGACGGCCTAGTGTGGGGGTAGGAGAAGACATAAAAGATATCCAAAGGGATCAAAACTTATTTTTCTAGAAGTGAAAACATTAAATCTTTAATGTTCAAAGTCAATCCAGGTATGGGCCAGTCAGCACTATGCCTCGAGGTCCAAAATGGAATCGCTACCATAACAGAAGAAGCCCTTCACCTTCTTACCTTATCAATAAATGCAACATCCTGAACCATCCCCAGTTCTTCAGGGATAGGCTTGGCCACAGAAACTATAAATACATTGACACCAAACTCTCTAGCCACAATGCCTGCTTCCTCAATGTCATCAGAAGGCCAGCCATCAATAAATACCACCGCCACTTTGGGGATCCCTTTTCTCACTCCAGCATCTGCTGTGAAGAATTTCTGGGCGGTATGCTTCAAAGCTTTTCCTAGGTTTGAAAAAGAAGCAAACTGGAACCACCACTGCTCAGGTGACATTTCTATTTCCCTGTACCTACTCAATGCCACGTTGTTTAACAATTTAACTTGTATAGAACCTAGTTCTAATAGATGCATAAGGTGGGAAAGCTGAATTATCTGTCAGGCCTTTTTCTTTTGTCTTCAAAATGCACTTTACTTATCCCATCACTTCTCCAAAGCCTCACATTTCCTTTGCTTACATCAATCATCAGTCAGAAACAGAAAAAGCTCCCACTCCTGTACCTGTGCTCTCTGTCCCGCCCCTGCTGGCTGATTAGTACCTCTAATGTCTCAGAACACAAAGCCACCTTTCTGAGGGTCCTTAGTGCTACTCTAGTTTTTTCTACCACATCTACATTCATTAGGTAAGTCTGTTGATCTTTGCTGCTTTTGAGCATTCCAAACAGGTACTTCTCTAAAGTGACATCTGCCCTATCTGGCATAAGGATTATAAATCACAGTGTTTTATATATATATTCTTAATGTGCAATTTCAATTAACCCTTTGGTATATTTTCCATTAAAGATTGAGTTTCAGATGATCAAGTGCATGTCTAGCCAAAATTCCAGTGACAGGAGGAAGAGTTTCCCATTTCCTTACGTAAAACATCATAACGCTGTTTTACAACACTGACCATTCATAACCCTCTCCTGGGTTGCATCCCAGGTGCCAGAGTCCACTCACCTGTGTTGGAATTACCCCCTCGGAAACCTACTTCCTTTATGGCAAACAAGACATCTTTGGCTGATGTAAAGTTTTTCAAATAAAATTCTATTTTTGGATGTTCACTAAGTGAAAAAATGAAAAAAAAAATGTCATTCAGAAAGAATTGGGAAAGGAAAAACAATGTAATGTACTTTTAAAAAAATTTTAACCTGGGCAATGTCCAGGTTAAGTTTCTTTCTTAATCCCACATTATATCATCAATTAAGGCATTGCATCCTTACTTGAATTATTAGGGATCTTGCAGAAATGTAACAAAAACAATTGCTACCTTGAGGGTTTACTATATTCTGGTAATATACTCTATGTTATATATATTTTATCTCATTTCACTATAACTCTGTAAGGTAGAAATTAGTATTTCCCTGTCATATAAATGAAAAAACAGGTTCAGACCATTTGGGTAATTTTCCCAACAAAACATAGACACACTCAGATTTGTTTGGTTGTGATGTCCATGCCCAAATTCTATGGAGCACCTGAAACCAGGCGTGGCTCAGTGCCCTGGGCTAAACAGAAACCAGCCTGGTGTGAGGCTGGGCCCGCTCCGCTGGGCCCCTGCAAGCTCCGCACAGTCTGGGCCTGTGAAGTCAGGTCTCTCTGGTCAGAGGAGGCCGCTTCAGTGACGCTAAAGCCAATGTTTAACAAATGAGAAAAGTTATAATGAAATGCATTATAAAGTATTATAATACTGAATTTTTCTGATAATAAATGATACTGACATTTGCTAATCTTAAAATCGTGTATGGTAAGGGGTTTACTATATTTAATAGTAAAAGAAGTACAGCTCACTTTTATATTTTGTTCATTAGAGACCATGATGAGTACAAAACAGCTAAAGTACAATTGGTTAAGTTATCAGGTGAGTCAATATTTCATAAATGCAAAACTTTTAAGATCTTAGCATTGTCAATGGCCATTAAGTCAAGATTTTTGAGGGACGAGCATAGGCCTGATTGTATTTCTGCTTACCTGATGGTATGATTTCTGTATAACTCATGGAATGTTGGGTCACAAAATCAGATTTCATGGGTTGATAACCTCACTTTTATGGCCACTTTTCGGCTACCCAAATTATGATTTATGATTTTAATTTTATAGTCAATTTTCAACTATCCCAATTAGTCTTATTATTACCTCTGCTTAAGTAGAAACTCTTGATACATTTCTTTTTAAAATAGAGAAACTATAAACCAGGAAGTTTATAGAAAAGCTAGTCTTTGTATGAGTCTACAGGGTAGTGTAGTTTTCATCTTAAAAAGGAATTCAGTAAAAAGAGCAAAGGAAAAATAAGAAAAGTACTATGGGGACTGCCTTATGGATATTACAATGTACAATAAACCTACAATAATCAAAGCATTGTAGAACAGATATAAGAAGTAGCAAATAGATTAAAGAAACAGACTTGCCTAAACTTGTACGTAAAATTGATATCATAAATCAATGGAATCAGACCTCATTTTTTTTAAGGTGTGGAATGAATTGTTAAATCGTGTAGAAAACAACAAAGTTAAATTTTCACTCCAAAAACATCTGTCTGAAGCAGCAATTTTAACAAATAATATTAGAACAAATTAAATGTAAATTACTATTTGTAATAGTACTGGTGACACCCTTACACACTGCTGATAGTAGTTTAAACTGGATCAACTTTCTAGAAAGCAACTTAACTGTTTATTTCAGAATCCTTAAAAATATCAGAACCCTCTGACCTGCTCCCACTCCTAGGGATCCAGTCTAATCAGAGGTGAGACGCAGACACCACACAGGTGTGCATCGCCATGTGCGGTGCCACTGCGAAGAAGCAACAGAAGAATGGCCAAATAATCATGCAAAGTAACATGAAATGTTATTTTTTGAAGAATATTTGTGATATGGTAAAGTGTTCAAAACATCCAGGGACGAAAGAAAAAACAGGATTTAAACTTTTTTTTTTTTTTTTAGTCTGAGGTTTTAAAATCAAGAAATACCCTCTTGTCCTGGCCAGCGTGGCTCAGTCAGTTGGAGCATCCTACTGTAAACTGGAAGGTCGCTGGTTCGATTCTTGGTCAGGGCACATGCCTAGTATGCAAGTTCAGTCCCCGCTCTGGGGCGTGTGTAAGAGGCAACCAATGTTTCACTCTCACATCAGTGTTTCTCTCCCTCTCTCTCTCCCTCCCTCCCCCTCTTTCTAAAATTAATACACATGTCCTTGGGTGAGGTTTAAAAAAAAAAACTATTAAGAAATACCCTCCTATCTACAATCAAATATTTTCTTAACACACTGAGAAAACAGATTCTACAGTGATTATCTCTGGAGGTTATGTTTGGAAATTTTTTTCTTTGTGCTTTATATGTTTTTCAAGCTTTTTATAATATACATCAATAAATATTATTTTTAAATAAATAGATCAAAAAGGTCAAGCTTCAGATCTCCAATCAAGGGAACATGGAAATAGCTAAAAAGAATAACAGAATGGGGGGAGGAATGGACATATCACTGTCTATTCTTCCTTTAATGAAGAGAAATTAGGAATTGAGCAGAATAGATGTGCAGAGGTAATGGTATGAGTAACAAGACCCTTTAGTCTACCTTCTGGTCCTCAAATAGGATATAATTATCTAAATCCTTTTATTCCAGAAAGGAAGCATTTAGAACTACCCAATCTGCTCAGACAGTCTTAGATCCTGACTAGGGAGTTTGGGAATCCAGATTGTCCACAATTAAATAGGTTTATATTGAACTGAAATGAATGCACCTACTAAAAGGACTGATCATTTGTCATCATTCAGGTCTTCTCCGCCTACAACAAGGTTGGTACCTGGCTTGAACAAGGCCCACATGTGGTCCTTCTGTTCCAATTCCCAGCATCAGAGCCACTTTCCCAACAAAATTCTTCTGTAGATTAAATCGGCGCTGCCCAATATTAAAACTTCCATCAATCAGAAACGCAATGTCTGCTTTACAGTCTGTGAAAAAGAAGTCTTTCTGTCAGCAGTTTCAAGAGGTGGAAGGGAGGAAGAATATTATCTTCCCAAATGGATAGGTGGACTCCTACCTTTATTGCCAGCTTTCTTGTCGGGTGTTTTCTTTAGTCGTTTGCCTAAAACAAAGGAAGCATTTGGCATTAGCAAAAGGAAGCAGTTCCATAGCAAGAAGCCCAGAAGGAGTGTCATTCTTAAAAAGGTGATTTTTAAAAAAAATTAATTTCCTAATTAATCTGGATTGGGGTAGCAATGCCCAACAGAAAAACAAGTTGGGAAGGTAGAAGGCCCAAACAGTTGATGTGCCTGCAGTCCAGGACTTCCCAGTGCTGTGTCAGGCAGCCATAAGCTCCACATTTCATACCTGCTGGCGGACGTGCCGTGGACACTGCTTGTCCTGTGGCTTCCTGGGTAGCACTTTTGCCTTCTGTTAAAATAAAGAGGAGGCTGTTTTTCCTTTTCATTTTTATCATCACAGCAGAATGACTCTAATTTAGGATACTATAAGATGATAAATATAATGGAGTGATGGTAGTTGCAGCAATAACTGCTGCATTCTGGTTTCAAAGAACCAAAATGGATTCTTATCTATTAGGTCGTATTTGAAAGGGATCACCAAAAATGAGTTCACATCCATCCACTCAATTTTTGATGTAGTGTTATTTGGTAAATGTCAGGGCATTCTGATTACAGACCATTCACAGCTCCACTGCCATCTTCTGAGTGGGCCCTTGACCCTTTGGGTCCCCTGACCCTAAGCCATAGTTGACCCCTTCAGTCTTGATCACAGGTTTTTCCACTGAAGTCAAAGAGATTGGGCTGATAAAAGCAAAAACTTTGTTTTGCGGGAGGGCGGGGTGGCAATTTTTGCACAAAAGAAAGGACTACGTAATTGCACCTACTTGTCACTGTGAAAGAAGCAGACCATCTGGAAAGCGACTGAGACTGGATGCCATTGGCAACTACTGAGGAATAGTTTTCTCGACCCGGGAGGCTGTAGATTCTCACGGGTCCCCCAGAGGTGCTGATTACTCCCCTGCAAGACAGGAATAACAGCTGGGAGTCTGCACACTTTCCAGGGGCATCTGACTGACTTGTGCCATGCTGCATCTATTGCTTTGATTAACTGAGAAAACAGTTCAGCTGGAAAGCCATCTAAGGATGCTGCCAGCCTTTTAATAAACTTGCTTACACAGGTGCAAAATCTGCCTGGGAAAGTGGTTTTGTGCTGTCAAGCTTAAGTGTAATAAGAATACACTTGTAGTATGTAGTATGTTCCCTCATCTGTAACATGGAGTAAAACTGTACCTACCTTGTTCAGTGGTACAGTTGTCATGGAAGTTAAAACCACGGCTGGCACATAGAAAAACTCAGTGATAGATGACATGATTAGCAGTGTTTTAGAATCATAGAAATCTAGCTATCAAGAAATAATGCAATTTGCCTGTGGTCAGAAAGCTTCCCTGGTGAAGCTGGTGTTGAAGGACATTCAGGAAAACCTTAAAAATGTACCCATATACTATGGCAACAAGAGAAAGGAAAGACGGCTAGGGAGGGAATGAAAATAATCACACTTGCATTTCTCTCCCCTTGGCATGTTTGGGCTTACCTGTGGACAGCGGCGCCACATATGCTTGACACAGAAGCATATACTATGTTCCCAAACACGGAGAATTCCTCAAGAAGGCAGCCCCCTGGGCAGAGGACATCTGCTTTCTCTTTCCTGATGTCCAGGCCTCTGGTAAAGCACGTGATAGCAATGGGAACTGAAGAGTAAGGAGGGAATGTAATAACCATCCTAGGACTTTTGGGGCAGTGTTGGTGGGGGAACTGGGAGGAGATTGATGTTTTACTTCCCTGATTTTGACATTTCTTGTTAGGAAGATTGACTTCTGTACTGTCCCACACCATTCCAGATTTTAGTAAGCCAAAAGTTAGTTTTCTGATTTAATTTCGTCCTCAGCCACTATGAAGCCTAACTGGGGCATTTTCTCAGTCCTTATCAGTTTGGAAATACATAATTGGAACCATATCAAAACTATAAAATAAGAGTCACTGGCCATTTATTAATTCATCCCAGTAACATAAAGGTCTCACTCCTGAGGACAACTGTGTAGGTGGTTTCCTGAGGGAATGGAACTAAGTCTGGGTCGAGCCTGTGAGGAACACTCTCACAGACACATGCACACACCTCTCTAGTCATCCTGTGCTTCAGAGAACCCTTTACACCAATGCCTTTAAGCTATGTCAATTTAAACAAACAGTAAAAAGGTGCTTCTCTTTAGTGAATGTCATTTAGCTCAATCACTCATTTTACAGATGAAGAAATGAAAGCCACGGGGTTAATTTGCCCAAGGTCACACAGCCCAAGGAACATTCTGCAACTCCTGCAGGACAGGAAACAGGGAAGTTAGTCCCTTCTGAAGGGAGCATTATTATCTGAACAGAATCTGTTTATTTCTGTTCCAGGTCTGCCCAGAGAGCCATAGAAAGCACTGTTAATACTCTCAAGTTTTACATGGTCAACCCGACTAACAAAGAGCCAGAGGTTTTACTACAGGAGATGTTAGGTATAGACAAGCCCTTGGCAACGTGTAACAGATACCATAATAGAACACGCTGATTCGTCAGTTTACTGTAAATATTCAATTTAGAATAATGTTATTAAATACCATTTTCTAAGCACAGGAAACTGTAGCTATCCAAACCTTTTGAAACAGATGTTAATTTTATTTAAAAAAAAAACGAAAAAAAAACCCCCACGTTTTTCCAAGACAGAGTAATACCGTCTGGTCATACTGCCCAGTTGAGTAGCCTGCCTCCAACAAAGACCCTCCACTAAGAGCCCTCTGCGCGGGGCTGCACCCTGCCCCGCTGGTGCCCCTGAAAGGGGAGGCAGGAAGCCAGGGACAATGCCAATCCCCTAGCTCCGAAACACTCCAGCTTGCTGGGGAAATAAAAATCCTTACCAAACACGGCAGCTTCATACCTCTTACCAAACATTCCTAATTCTTCCTCCCATTTCTGGTGACATCAGACAAGTTACCTCTATCTGTCAACACTAGCTTTAGTGGAAGAGAGTGTTGGGGGAGGGGGCGGAGCTGGGGGGCTGAACACAACCTGGTGCAATTCTTACCTTCATTTCTCCTTTCAAGAAAAACAAGGTACAGATTTGGGAGAAGAGTTTGCCTTTTATGTTGCAGAGAACACGCCGACGACACACCCATACTGGGACTTCTACACGTGGAACAAACTCTAAAAAGACTCTCAAATGCTGCCTTTTACAGGGGACACTCCTAGAGACCCCGTCAGGGGTCAGACAAGGTGGGACACCGGCGTAAGCCTCTTTGTCTCTGTCAGCCCCCAGAGTCTGAAGTCGGGTCCAGCAGGCTTCCCCTGGCTCCGGATAATTGCGGAACACCGGGACGAGTTAGTCCCCCCACTTTCTGTGGGGCTCAACGAATACCCCCGCCTTGACCTTCCGCTGTCGCAGCTCCACCAGCCCGGGACTCGCGGGATGTGAGTGTGGACGGGGAAGTGGGGAGGGTTCCTTTTCCGCACCTTGGAAGGACCATCATGGCCTTCGGACCCGAGGGGACCCCTCGCGTGGGAGAAAGGGTTACGCCGAAGTTGACCGGCCGTGGGCACCTACGGGGGCGCGCCGGCGGCCACTCCCACCTGCGCGCGCTCCAGCCCCGCCCTCGCGCCCAGGTCCAGGGGCGCCACCTGAGCGCGCCCACCTGCGAGCCCTCCGCCCCTCCCGCCGCCCGCCTCCAGCCCTGCGTCCCGACCGGACACCGCCACTCACCGGGCCCCTCGCTGCCCACGGGCTCCGGCAGCTGCAGCAGCAGACTCACACCTGCGAACAGAGGACAAGCGCGAGGGCCGGCTCCAGCCTTCCCCGGCCTGGCGAGAGGGAAAGGGGGCGGCGAGGGGCGCGGACCCACCGAGGCAGAGAACGGGGCTCCAGGCTGCTGCCATGGTAGTCGCGGGGCTGCGCGCACCTGGGGAGACAGAGAATGCGAGGGAGGCTCCGGCGACCGGGCGCCGCTCGGAAACCCGGGCGCGGCGGAGGAGAGCGGGGAGGAGAGCGGGGAGACCGCAGGGCCCCCGTCCCGGAGCTAGCCAACGCCCCCGCCCCCTGTCCGGGTCTGGAGGCCACGCTCCCGCTGCAAATCGAGCCCGACCCAGAATCGATGTGTAGCCTCGGGCCCGAGTGGAGGGTGAATTGTGAAGCCAGGCAGACAGCTGGGAGCGACGGATGAGACGCGCGCGCCGGACGCCCAGGGCTCTGCACCTGAGTCGGAACCGCCTCCCTGCGCCTGAGTGCGGAGAGCCGGGCTCCCGCGGCCGCTATAAAGGCCGGGCCGCGCGCATGAGCACTGTGCGGGGGGCACACGGGGTGGGGGCCCAGAGCTGGTCCCCCGGGCCGGGCGGCGGCGTCCAGCTCCACCCTCACCCCTCCCCGCCCCGGGGTGAGGCCCGCGCCCAGGCGCCTCCCCCCCACGGCGCGGGGCTCGGCCACCTGGACGCCGCACGCGTCCCCAGTGGGGAGGCGCCTGGGCCGAGTCAGAGTCCCGGGACGCGGGAGCCGGCATCAGAGGTGCGGAGACGCGTGCGGGGCGGCGGGGACCCGCGCCTGACCTGCGCTCGGGGCTCGGGAGGCTGCCCGACGAGCGGCCACTGAGGAGTCCACCTCACCCGGCTCGGGAGTGACGGTCGCCCGCGCACGGTCCGACAGGGGCCTCGGCAGCCCTCACTGGGGCCCCGGGCTCTACTGCGCCCGGGCGGCTCAGGTGGCCCAGAGCCCGCAGGTCCACGCGGCCTCAGGACAAAACTTCCCAACTTCGGGTCCTGGGGGAACGAGTTGCTACTCCTAAACTAGCATGATTTGACAAACGCATGCCCTGGATTTGTTAGAAACCCTGACAACTGATTGGTTATGCTTTGGACCTTAGGGATCCAGCCCTCCGACTCGGTTCCCCTGGAGTCAGATGTCCCCCAGTGGCTGCCTTTACTGTCACGAGGACGGCCGAGCTTGTGAGGGGGCCCGATCCCTCCTCATGGTGGCCTTTCCTTCTTTTCTACATCGGGAAGGATTTATGCTGGGTTGCCTTGCCAAAATCCCAGACCTGGGAGTCTGTTGTCATTGCACAGAATCTCAGAATCTGTATTTATTATCTGCTAGGAGAGTGAGACACCACCAGGGAGCACTGACATTTTTTCTCTTCCTTCACGTTGGTGGCGCTTGAATTCTCAGACCACAGGCCACTTTGTCCCTTGGTATTGAAGTCGCAGACCAGAGCTGTGATACTTCTGTTACCGAAGGTGAGCTTTGCATGACGTTAGACAGCGGTCCCCAAAGCCTCCGGTCCCCAAAGCCTCCGTCCGGGCTTCACCTGCGGAGCACGCGGAGCGCTGTCTCTGAGCATTTTGACTCAGGAAGACTTGGGGTGTGGCTCGGGAGTTAGGTAATTCTGAGGTGTAGTCCAGGTTTGAGAATTACACCCTAGCAAACGGGATAGTAACATTTTTTCCCCCACTGAGGTAGAAACAGCACTGTCTCTGGGGAATATATAACTTACTTTCTCCATTCATGACACATATATCTTGGAGTCACCTAGTCTGTTGAATTCTTCATGGCTTCCGAAGGGACTACTGCTCCAAACCCTTCATCCACAACCACTTGCTGCATTTAACAGCAAGAAGTCTAGATATTTCACAGATTGTAGTGGATCTCACGGCTTCCATTTCCTCCTTCCCTCTAATCTCAGAGTCACAGGTTTTGGCAGAATTAGTGCAGATCAGTGTATCCTGTCTTCTTGGCCACAAGGGCGGATATGAACCTAATTTTGGCATGTGGATTCAAGTTTTTGGACACTTCTTGGAAAGGTTCTCTCCACCCCCCCCCTTCCCTTCTTCCCTCCCTGATAACTTTTTTACAGGTGAAAACTGGAGAAAGTACATTCACGGGGTGTGTGACAGAAAAGTGACCTGCCTGACAGTTTGGGAACCACCCCTAGACCCAGGAGAGGAGGTGTGATAACGCTCTTCACCCAGTTTTATTTAATCCAAAGAATAACCAATAATTTATATGTCAAAAAAGTCTATCCATCTTAGGGGAACAATTCCATGATTTTCAGTTAGTTGACAGAGCTGTACAACCAGTACCACCATTCACATTCAGCACATTGCCATCACCACCAACAGGACCCCTCCCTCTGCCCGCCGGCAGTCAGCCAGCTTTCCCACACTCAGCCCTCGACAACACTCATCTCCTTGCAGTCTCTATAGCTTGCCTTTTATGGCCACTTCATATAAATGGAATGATACAAAAATGTGGCTTGTTTCTGAGGTTCATCCGTGCCATTGCATGCATGAGTACTTCCTTTTCATTGCTGAATAGCGTTCCCATGCACTTTGAATTAGAAAACAAACGTAACACCACCACTTGGAAGCCGGATATTGTAGAGGTCTCACAACTACCTCCTCCTTCTGGAATCAGTCAGTACTTGCCCCAGGCCACCAGGGGGTATTGATTTTACTCCCTTTACGACCTGAATGTCTTCTGCAGACAGAGACTACTGTGGACTGGCGTGGGGGAGTTGATTCTTATTTTCATGGCAGCTTTAAAGATTTAATGCCTTCCATGGGAGAGTGACCCTGTTCCTAGAAACCCACTAGTAATCTAGCCACCATGCCCAATATTTTCCTGGGGAGATACATCAAGCCTTCAGGACAATTAAAACTGTCTTTTTCATTATTTGGTGAGATAGCAGGGTGGGATAAATGCCTTCAGTGAGGCTTTGGGACAAACTGTCGTGATGCTGCCACCCCACAGCTCAGCAGGCAGGTGCCCCAGTGGCTGCAGGGGTCCGTTTGTCCAGAACTCTCAGTGGTGCCGTCCTCCTGTGATGTAATTGCACTGAGCCACTTGGCAGTGTCAAAACTATGCAGCTATTTCCATGACTGACCTGGAGTCTGTGACTGCTAAAAAATACAGGAAATACCTCATTGAGTTTTGGGGTTATTTACCCAAAGATACATTTTAATTGTTTTGTTTTGAAACATTTAAGAGAAGTCAGTCTTTATTTATTTTTCTGTTTCGAAAGGCCAACCAAGGAGGGTGGGGAGTGGAGGATGAGATTTCTCATTCTCACTTAGTTTGCACCTCGTGCTCACCATAAATGTACTGAGGAAAAAAATACGTGAACTTAAGAGGTAATTGCTTCTGCTCTGGAAATGTCTAAAGAGAAGAAAACTAAAATAAATCTGTGTATGTTTGACTTAAAAGACAAATTGTTAAAATTATAGTTTTGTATTCAATTGGGTGACCTTTCCAGGTATTGTGCTCCTGGGATGCCTGGTTAGTTTATCCTGTTTTAGGTCAGAGTTGTTGATATTCACAATTTAGACTAACTCCCCATAGAGTGGTGGATTCAGCTGGGCTTCACAATGGAATCACCCGGGGAGCTTTAAAGAATGCTGAAGCCAGTGTCCCACCCCAGGGAGTGGAATGTCATTGGTCCGGGATGAGTCGAGAGGCCTTAGAATAATTTAAAGCTCTCCAGGACATTCTCACCCACTGCCCACGGTGCATAATACTGACTCCGTGATAGAGGTTGAGCTAGTAGTTGTAATTTTTCATTCTTCTTTCATTATCTTATTATTAAAATTTCACTTTAAGTGTGCTACTGTGTTCTCCTGATTTTTTTAAATTTTAGATGGAAGTATTTTCTGACCTGGTGGTTTTTTAAAAAAAACAATCCTCAACAGAAAGGTTGAAAACTCAATTTCAAAAATAATTTTCCTTGAGTGTGCCATCTGGTCACATTTCTAACTTTGTGCAGAATGGGCTGGAGCAGACAAGGGAGTGAGCTGCCTCCAAAACTGATAGCCTTGGCGGCATCTTCAGCCTCAGGGTGCTGCTGACAGCTCTAAGAGAATTTCTAAAGAATAGCATGGTTTATCTGATGGGATTTGGCTCATTACCTACACAGATAAGCTCTTAGTTCAGGGGTCCCTTCTCTGTTCTGTTTTGACCTGAGTATGAATCGGTGTTATGCTGAAATTTTTCCTTTTTGTTGTTGGTCTTTTATTTTATTTTTTTAAAGGAATATCAGTTCTGCCCCACCCCCTACCATTTAAACTCCCCTGTAAACTGTTACTTAGCTAATGCCATACACAGTCACTGGGTTTTATTTCAGTTAAGATGACCTTAAGGTGAACTTGTTTTCTTAGGAAGTGTGTATTTACTATGCAGTATTCCGTAAGTTTCCACGATTGGTCATAGAGCATAATCAGTTCAGAAACTCCTATCACTTAAGTTATCTGCCCCACAGTGGTGTTTAATGTAGGTCTGGTTTCCCCTGATTCTTTTTTGTTGTTTCTGTCTGACACTAAGTATGTACAGCGAGCCTTTCAGTGTTTGATGACTTCTGGCTACAGAGTAGAGGTCCACAGTCTCTGGGAGGTGAAAATTAAAAAGTTGATCCACACACAGCCCTGTGACCACCAACGATCACTTTCCTTTTCTGGGCCTTGGTTCCCTTTCCTCTGCAGAAAAGGGACCTTCCCCTGCCACATTCTCTGCCCAGACAAATGCTCCCGGGCTTCGAGGGTCCTGTTGTTCTCTGGGTCTTGGGAATGCTGGCTGTGCCAGCTGCCTCCCAACTGTTGCAAAACCCATCCTTCCCATCCTCATTGCTAAACTGTGGCCTGGCTCATACTCGTCCCTTATTTAACAAGAAGCAATGGAGGTCACGTTGCCACTGGCATGCCCCCTGGGACTTCTCTCCTAAACAAGGAACATGAATTAGTTCTACAGGGCCCAGCATGTGTCTCATGTCAGCTCCAAGGTCAAGAATCTCGCTGTCTTTGTTCAGAGCTCTACCCCTGGTCCCCAGTGAAGTGCCTAGCCCAAAACGGGTATTCAAGAAATATTTGTTGAATGAATCTATCAGTCCTAATGAATCTGCCTTGTCATTTGCTAACTTGTATTGACTTTTGAAACCTTTTTTATTTTAGAACAGATTAGGTTTACAGAAAGATTGATAGATATAATAGTAGAGTCCTCACATACTCTGCACCCAATTCCCCTATTAACAGCCTACATGAGCGTGGAACAGTTGTCACAGGAGTAAACCCACACTGGCACACTATTATTAACTAAAGAGCATGTTTATTCAGATTCCCTTGGTTTTTAGCTGATGTCCTTTTTCCGTTTCAGGATTCTGCACAAGAGACTACACTGCCTTCAGTGAGCATGTCTCCCTAGATTTCTCTCGGTAGCCGCGCTTCCCCAGATTTCCCCGGCTTCGAAGTGCTGGTCAGGTATTTTGTACGATGCTCCTTAATTGGGATTCATCTGATGTTTTTCTCGTGCTTAGACTGGGGCTGTGGGTTTTGGGAAGGAGGGTCACAGAAGCCTAGTAGCATACTCATCACATCGAATACTATCAACATGACATTGGTCACCTGGCTGAGGTTCCTCTCCTGTAAAGTGACTCTTTGTCCCCTCTTTCTGCACTGCCTTCTTCAGGACAAAGCTGTGCAGCTCACACTTAAGGAGAAAGAGGTTGTGTTCAGCCTCCTTGAGGCCAGAGTGGCTACATAAATTATTGGAAATTCTTCTGCAAGGAGTATTTGTCTCTTCTCCCCTATTTATTTATTCACTGTTTGCTTTTTTTTATGTGGCAACTCTTTTCCAAAAGGCTGTAAGCTCCTTGAAGGCAGAGACTCTTCCGCAGGCTCCTCTGTATTCCCAGTGACTCACATGATGTTCTGGAGTACAGAGTAGGTGCTCAGTCACCACTGTAAAGGATGGTCCACGGCGCTCGGTCCTGGGAGTTTTCTGCTGATGGCTTTTATCCTTCTTTCTCACTGCGAGATTTGGGCTGGGAGGTTGCCCATTTGGCTCTGAGCAAAGGTGTAATCAAAATGCTAATGATGGTAGTGATGCCAACACTGTGTTAAGCTCTTTATACATGTTCTCATAGAATTTTTGTCACATACCGACAAGGTGGACATTATCATAATTTTATAAATGAAGACGTGATGCCAACACTGATTAAAAGACGTGTTGACCTTGGTCCTGAGTGGTGCAGCAAGAGAGAAGGGTGGGGACTCAAATCCAGCTTTGTAATGCCCATGCACTTAACCACCAGTTTATACTGCATTTTTTTTCCATAAAAGCCAAATCCCAGAAGGTGATGAAAATGACTGGTGAGGTCTTTCGGGCATGTGTGGGCCTTGCTCTCTCTACGAAACTGGTATGTCCTCAAGAGAAACATATAATTCATAGGTTAGCGTAATTAGAAAATATTATTATGTATTCCAAATATAGCAGGTTCTGCTCTCAGTCTTAACGTTCAGGCCAAACAGTACTTTCTAAACTACATTTATATGGAGCAAAAAGCCTTATGTGGTTCAGTTAGTTTGTAAGATCGGTGGACACTAGTGCTGGTTCCAGGCCCGTTTCTCCAGAGGCCCACTCTAGCAGGGATTTGTATGGTATACATGCGGTGGGACCATACTTTCTCTTCTTCCCCGGAAGACGGGGTTGATTTGTGCTGCGGTGGCCAATCGATAGGTCCAATAGTGGTTATTTGAAGTCAATGATTTCGTGAGTTGGTTGAGCCATTAGGATCCGAAATAACATATCTTGTGCATGTATGTGGTTCTGGGGCATTATATATTGGCAGTGTTGCTAAAATGTGAAGCTCATGTAACATTTTGTTTTGTAACAAAGAGTATAAGCTGAATACAAAGTGTTTCCAAGTAGTTATGTATAGCAAAGGCCAATCCCTTCATTACACATTAATTTTAAAAAGTTTGGGGCCATGAGAAACAGCTCTTTGATATACGGTATAGATAAATTGAATTACTCAGTAAGGCTTAATTCCACCCCTCGTTGTTCAATTTTACTGTTTTGCTGAAATAGTGTGTTCATATTATAGAATAATTTTTGAAGACATTTTCACATTTTGTCAAATCTAAGCTGCAGTAAAATATGACACATTATTACTAATATAATTTTGTTGAAAACTTTTATAAGAATTTATTTGAGCCAAAACTTGAGGACAATTGCTGGCAAGCAAGATCTCAAATGTTCCCACTAATATAATTTGAAACAAGAAAAACTGGTTCTGGGTAAACTATGCTCATTATAAGATGAGTGTTAAATTTTCAGAGATGTTAAAATGTGGACAAAATGTGCATCAATGACATATGTTATTACTAATTCTAAAGAATATATTTTATAATACATGACTATATAAAATATTTAAACTTTGTAAAAGGAAAGGGGCAACATATTTTTTCAAAAATATTTTTTATTTTAATTGTTGCAATAACATTTAAAAAATGCAGTAATTACATTTGCTTTGAATTTCCTGGAAAATTAGACAAAAAAAGAAAATTCCTTATACTACTTGTTGAAAGATTATAAAGATTTATTCCCTTTGGAAGAAAAACTTATTTCTGGAATTGAGTTATAAAAAGAGTTGCTGATTTGAGTGTATATATAGAACTCTAAGCAATATTATGAACATTGTCTTCAACATTAAAAAAAATTTTATCCTTATCTGAGGACGTTTTTCATTGCTTTTAGAGAGATAGAAAGGGAGAGAGGAAGGGAGAGAGAGGAACATGAATGAGAGAGAGAAGCACTGTTTGCTTGCCTCCCATACGCTCCCCAACCAATGATCTAACCCACAACCACATGCCCTGACAGGAACCAAACCAATCACCTTTCAGTCCATGGGATGATGCTCCAGCCAACTGAGCCACACCAGCCAGGGCTGTCTTCAACATTTCTAAAGAAGACAGAGAAACACATTCTTTTCTCTTTTTTTGACATGTATAAAATATTTTTTAATAAAATTTAAAAATCAAAATAACATATATTCTTTTATAATGCAGAATGTAGGATAGAAATCAGTCTCTACAGAGGATAAAATAAAGCCTTCGAAAGAAAATTAGAGTATAGCATTTGTTTTGACCAAAGGTATAATTAATGGAAAATTATTTTATTGTATCTTTATGCAATTAAGAATATATAGATATGTATTTTTCCCACAGCAGTATTCACTACTGAAGAACCCCCCCGAGAATTCTCTTGAAATCACAAGGTATATTCTGATATATTTTTATATGAGCCCTCCAGAGTTTAATTTGTTAGGTAAATATACCCTGGAGAGAGATCGCGATGATAGGAGGGTCACAGCTTGACTTCCTGCTTTCCTGTTAGAGTCTGCCATTATTTCCATCTCTTTTTTCCACAGGGTTAGCAAGTAATATCAGGTCTCTTCAGGATACCGTCATGTTTCATGTGGTCCCGTTCGTCAATGGAATTAAAATGTCTTTAGGTATATTTAACCAGTCTTGATGTGGCTTCCACTGTCCCTAGCATTCAGTTGATTACCTAGGTTGGTTGTTCTATGGTTTAGTTGTAATTCCAGGTTGGTCCTGGGAGGAGGTGAGTGTGATTGCCATATTGGATCTCCCCAACATTGAAACATTTTCGTTTCACCATTTCTTCAACTTCTGAAAGCAGAAAGTGTAAGGGGAGATTTGGCCAATATCTTCAGAAAGTTTAAAATGAAATTTATTTAAATTGCTTAGCCAATGTTTCACACGTAGAACATGTGTAGTAGGGATGCTGCACCAAGTATGACAAACATAGCAATGAGGTTTGCTGAGCTTTACGTTACCCGGGAAAGCCACAGTTATTTGAAATTGAATTGGTACTGAAAGTCACTTTCATGGATAGCAGCAGAATGGCACAAATGTGAGCTGTTTTTAGATCAAGCTATTTAAGATCAACAGTTTCTTTATTGTAATAGAAGCTGTTACATGATGAAAGCTAATTCAAATTATACATTAAGCCTAAGAGTTGCATATTGGGTTTTAATTTTCTTCCTTTAAAAAAAAAAAGTGTAAAAAAAAAGCCCTGACTAACATAGCTTAGTGGGCTGGGTGTTATCCAGCAAAGTAAAGGTCTGCTGGTTCGATTCCTGGTCAGTGCACGCACCTGGGTTGCAGGCTGGGTCTCTGTTGGGGATGTGCAAAGAGGCAACCGACTGGTGTTTCTCTCCCTCTCTCTCTCCTTCCCTCCCCCTCTCTTTACAGATAGATGGAATTAAAAAAAAAAGAATCATTATGTAAATTTTCAAACATATGCAAAAATAGACAAAATGTTATAGTGAAATCTTTTAACTCTATTACCTAGCTTAAACAGTAATCAATTTATGGCTATTTTAAATTTCTGTTATGCCATTACTTTTGAAGGAATTATTTTGAAGGAATCCCAAATACCATACTATTTAACATCTAAAGATCTTTCTCGATCAGTAAGAATGGCCCCAGAGGTATGTCACCTTCATGAATGAAGCACACACAAAAACCAACAACAGGAGTTCCTGCCAAGATGGAGGCATAGGCAGTCGCATTGTGCTTCCTCGCGCAACCAAAACTAAAGACAACAAAAATTGAGAAACAAGAATCAACCAGAACAGAGAGAAATTAACTGAACAGAAGTCGGGCTCCAGTACATCCAGACCGGTAAGGAGCGGTGGAGTCGGAGGCCTGCGGAGAGGGGTCGAGGCGTCCTGGCAGGAAGAAATGCTGGCTGGCAGGCGGGGGTGCGGAGGGTGCAGACGGCAGCGGACGGACCGGTGGCGGCCGACCCTCGGCGCGACTAGCAGACCCAGTGAGGGAAGCAGGGCAGCTAGCTGTCCGCAGCCACACGTTTGCACAAACTAAGCGAAAACAGGCAGCGAAAACGGGCAGAGCCTCCGTGTTTCAAAGCTTAAGAGCCCCGTCGGGGAACTGAGGCCGGGAGACTCTCACAGGAGACTTCTCGGGGAAGCCCACAGAGTCTGAGAAAGTGCACAAGCCCACCGCCCAGGAGCCAGCACAGGAAGGGCCCAATTTGCTTGTGGGAGGCCGTGGAGGGGACGGAAGTCCTAGAGAGAGCAGAGCACACGCCATTGTTCCCTCTCAGACCCCGCCCCCACATACAACGTCACAACCCAGTGACTGAGGTGCCCCGCCCTGGTGAACAACTAAGGCTCCCCCGCCCTTACGAAACAGCTGCAACCAAACCAAAGGAAAATAAAAAAGATGGCTCAAACATATTTGAAAGCCCCAGAACCAATTTTTTTAAGTGACCAAGAGATAGCAGAATTACCAGATGCACAGTTCAAAGCACTGGTGATCAGGAAGCTCACAGAATTGGTAGACTTTGGACATAAATTAGATGAACAAATGCAGGCTACAATAAGAGAAATAAAGGAAAACTCACAGGGAACCAATTGTGAGGGACAGAAAACTGGGACTCAAATCAATGGAGCAGACCAGAAGGAAGAAAGGAACAACCAAACAGAAAATAATGAAGAAACAAGAATTTTAAAAAATGAGGAGAGGCCTAGGGACCTCCAGGACACCTTTAAACGTTCCAACATCCGAATTATAGGGGTACCAGAAGGGGAAGAGGAAGAGCAACAAATTGAGAACTTATTTAAACACATATTAAAGGAAAACTTCCCCAATCTGGCAAGGGAAATAGACTTTCAGGAAGTCCCGGAAGCTCAGAGAGTCCCAAAGAGGTTGGACCCAAGAAGGAACATGCCAAGGCACATCATAATTACATTAGCCAAGGTAAAAATGAAGGAGAGAATTCTAGAAGCAGCAAGAGACAAGGAGACAGTAACCTACAAAAGAGTTGCCATCAGACTGTCAGCTGATTTCTCAAAAGAGACCTTGCAGGCAAGAAGGGGCTGGAAAGAAGTATTCCAAGTTATGAAAGGCAAGGACCTACATCCAAGATTGCTCTATCCAGCAAAGCTTTCATTTAGAATGGAAGGGCAAATAAAGTGCTTCTCAGACAAGGCCAAGTTAAAAGAGTTCATCATCACCAAGCCCTTACTATATGAAATGTTAAAGGGACTTACCTAAGAAAAAGAAGAGTAAAAATATGAACAGTAAAAAAAAAGTCATCAAATGGAGGGTTAGCAACAGGGAAGTAGGAGGAGGAGGGAGGGGGAAAAGATATAGAGAATAAGTAGCATAGACAGTAGGTAGAAAATAGACAGGGGGAGGGTAAAAATAGTATGGGACATGTAGACACTAAAGAACTTAAGACACATGGACATGAACTAAAGGGGGGAATGTGGGTGGGAGGGGATGAGCAGGGTGGTGGGGAGTGAAGGAGGAAAATGGGCCGACTGTAATAGCATAATCAATAAAATAAAGAATTTTTTTTAAAAAAAGATCTTTCTCCAAGGTAAGGACTCTCTAAATAGATATTATACCTAAAAATTATTAATTCCTTAACATCATAGCTACTTAGAGTTTATGTTACTCAATTGTCAATCAAAATAAGATTTATAATTGTTTGATGTGTCTCAGATCTCTTTTGATAT